>OMLC01066307.1:0-20922 GCA_900302585.1 Regalecus glesne | reverse complement strand
CAACAGGCTCATCATGGGGGATAATCAGAGCAGCACTTTGAATAAGGCCTTGTCACGGGATGCTGGCAGAAAAGCAGAATCATGTTAGATATTCTGCAGACATGGACCAGCGGGTCCAGCACAGTCAACGTCTGATTCCGGATAATACGAAAACTCTAATCCGTGCCGCTGCTTCTTTGGATCCGAGCCGTGGGGACGCGCGAGGAGAAACACGCACGCCGGCTCGAGTTCATCCGGGAGATGACGGGGAGCTCTGCAGGGGACGTCTGGGCAAAAGGTGTTTAAGCTGGCCTCGGTCTCAGTCAGCTGAACATTTGATAAATCGGGAAGGGTTTTCTGTCATTCCTAACTGTGGCTACATTCCGCCACATGTCGCCACCAACCCTGTGACTCAGACGGCAGAGAGTGGCTGTTTGTAATCATTTAAAACTCTTTGCCAGGAACACCAAAAATAAATCGAAGGTGAAACTTAGGGACTGCACTGCTATTTCAGGCATATTCATTCCACTTTATAGATCCGGGCCGGGTTCCGCATTAGTGTGTGAGCAATGCAATTGGAAAAGGAAAGGCCTCAACTGGCGCCACATTCATCAAAATAGATTTTTTACCCTCCCAAGACGACACAGAGAAATTATTGCTCCAAATAGCCCGTATCATGTATCCGGTGTGTTCTGTTCTGTTTCTGTTTAGAGTTGTTGTTGTTTTTCATTTTTCCTCATTTCAGCTAAATTGTCCAGAAACAAATCTTCAATTAAAAATCATGCAGAGGGTCCAACCGAGGAACCCCCACCCAAAACCAACTTAGTTGGTAGTGTGTGTGTGTGTGTGTGTGTGTGTGTGTAGTGTGTGTGTGCATGTGTGTGTGTGTGTGTGACTCATGTAGCATTAGCAACTTTCACAGACAGGGTGACAAGACCAGACCCTGGCCAGTGCGCTTCCAAAGCTCTGGGCGGGGCTCTGTCACGGAGCCACTAGGCCTGAGTCACATGACACGCCAATGCCACGGACTCTGCGTCATGCGTGACCCGTAGTGTCCGCGAGACGCTGACCCCATCGAATAGGTCACAGCACGACAACCCGGAAGTAGATGTCTCGTCCTGAGGTGCCCCGTAAAACAGGCTCGTACTGACCAAGACTGAACAAGACAGCGATTGAGAGGTAGTATCTAGACACATACACGTGTGTGTGCTGATAGCTGCCATTGGTCTAACCTTATCTCTCTTATGTTCTGCTCTAACCTCTGAATATGTCCCATTGATTTCCTGTGCTTAGTTCACTCGATACTAGACTCTCTAGCTTCTTTCTCATGTCTGTGTGCTGTGTTTCGTTCCTAGTCTGTTTACTAGCATCAAACTTAGCCTACATTAGCAGTTAAGCTTATTGTATTGCAGTCCAAGGGAGTTTGGCGTTAGAAAGCACTTTGTTACCTTGAAGAGCCAGATGTTGTGGGTTTGAACTTTGAACCCACTCCAGGGCATCCAGCCTCAATCTTCAAGTAAGAACATGTCCATTCCCCCAACACGGGATTGTATGCTTCCCAATCCAGTTTAATATTCAAAACTCTACAAAACCATTCCAAAATCCTACTACATCAGTAGCAAGTTTGACCTGCTGTTCCTCAATAGCATGTCACCAGTGTCCCTGAACCCCCCCATTGCTATTCATAAAATAAAGATGAGAGTATATATCTATATAGATATAGATATATATTAACTTTATTCACACTTTACATTTGAAAATCTGCATATTATGTACATTCAGTAGTTAATGGTATGGAAGACTTGTATCCTTTTGATGGCATATAAGACATGTTTCGACTGTTCCCTGACTGTGAGGACCCAACTCTGCAGAATTACAAACATGGCTTGGAGAAGGCAGACGATGTTATGTGTTGTGCACACCGCCAATCGTAAGAAATATACTCTATACGCACTTTAGAAATGGTCTGAAATACAAAATGCTGCATTAAACAGGGCATCATGTCATTGACAAAAGTAGGTACAGTGTAACGTACAGTACAGTCATGAAGTGTAACTAGCAAGGTAGGGAACATATCCCAACAGAAAAAAGAAAAGAAAGAAAAAAACACACCCAGTGGCATTCTTCATCCAATCGAGGGCTTCTTCATCATATAAAATATTGGACAAATGATCCAAACAAAGGGTCACAACTCAAATTATGGCAAAATTGATTTTTTAACATTATTTTAATAGTCATGGAGGCCAACTTTGGGCTTTTTTTTTTACCTTGTAGAAGCATCCTAAGAACAACAGATTTGCAGTATGGTGTTCACAACATAATTAGATGAGAAAAAATAATCTGAAACGGCTCCCCAATCCCTAAAATTTGAGGAAAAAATTGTGTAAAATTTAATAATTTAACCCCAACATAGAAAAGAAATAACCAAATGGATCACATGAAATAAATGACTATACTTTTCAACAAGTTCCAAATATACCATGAGTACAGAAGATTGTTGCTTAAATAGACTACAAAAATATCTGATGTACATGAAAAATATTTACATTTTGCTTCTAGTGTTTTTGCATCAATGTTACCAAAACAATGTAGATAGAGCCTTCACTCAATTACAATACTTCTATTTCAATAAGTAATATTAACATTGGACAAGACAAAATTACCCCCGATATGACCCCTGAAGTGATGTAAAATCTCATGTTAAAATAGAGCACTGTAGTACACGTTCCAATGAAGCCAACAATTCTTCTCTGAATCAATTATTCTAAAAGCAGAAGTTAAAACAAATAATCAAACTTCTTGATTTGGGTTGCTCACATAACACAGGTGTTTATACAACTTATTCTTGTGGGATACCAGAAAAACATAGGCAGTCTCATAGGAGATTGTTCTTCCGTGGGTTCTTTTTAGACCTCTTTAACGCATTGAGTGGTCTTGGGCCTGACCTTACCATTTTGTATTCTGTTAAGGGTGTTGAATCAGAGTGCAGTGTAGACATTTTCAACATCTGACTGACACAGCTGTTAAAACATCACAGCAACTTCCTCCGTCACCATCATTCATGACTACACTACCAGAGTGGCGAAAATAAAATACGTTGGCATGTATGCACATGATAGTCTCAAGGCCATGTTAAAATCTTTTCAGGGGATAACTTAAATAGCAGTTGAGTGAGATTTTGAAACCCTGCAACAAGCATAACTACTGCATTATTTTATCAACATCACTCTAATCGAGAGAAATTGACTTTAAATGGAAATATTTCCACTCTTCTTAAGTTACACTGGGAACAAAAAGCCCTCCACTGAGGAGGGTGGAAGGGAACTCCAACAATCACTTTCATTGCCTCTGATGCACAATAGCCTGATGGACATACAAAAACCAACCTTTGCCATTTTCCTACAGTTAAGGAAAAATGGATTGCATAGTCTTGAACTAAACTAGAGAAGTGTCTTGATGCAGAACCAGAGAAGGTATTCAGTCATATTCTTCTGGGTGTAGATGGTTCTATTACACGTTGTCAAACTTGTGTTTTAGGTAGTCTTTCATAACCTTAGCGATAGGTAAATCTTCCAAGAACTTCAAGCTCTGAAGGCCAATGCAGTGACGGATTTTTATCCGACATAAATCCTGTAAACTCCTAGGTTGTCCTGAAAGAAAATAAAGAGAGAAAAGAATTTTAAAAAAGTTATTAGTTTTGTGAGATGGGTTGCACAGTGACGCAGTTGCTACAGGATGCACTAGAGGATTGTTGAAATCACTTAAGCGACCTTAACAACAACAACGCAACCCTGGGATCACTGGTTTTATAAAATCAAATTCATGTGTTTGAATGTTTTTCCCCCACAGTGACATGCTAAGAGGCTTAAAAACAGGAATAGTAAAAATCCCCCTATAATTTACAAGACTTGGCATAGCAACCAATAAAACAATATCAAAATCACTGCTGTTTAGAATAAGCAAAACTGAAAAACATTTTTATGCAAATAGATTACTAATTTGTTTACTACCTTTTATGCAAGACTTAAGAATCATACCCCCCCCCACACACACACACACAAATAAGCTATTTACTTTTACACAGGACAGGTTCACTTTTTACACTAAAACGTTGTTCGGCATCATTTAGAATAACATGGGCAAAACTTCACTCATTGCTTCAATATTGAAAAACATCACTTTTCTGAGTCTTTTTGTTGGATTTAAACAGAATCCAATGTGGCAATATGAAACTTCAAAAACATGATATATCTCCTCAAAAAATGTGACTGTCATAGTATGGTCACATATCTTGATACAAAAGTTGTCAGGTTGAAAGGGCTTCATTTCATATTTCTGCAGATACATGTTCTAGCTAAGACCATGCCAGTAGCTTAGATTACATGGCTGTAATGAATACTATGGGTTAATGAGGGTTAACAGATGGTAAGGATGGACTGTGTTGAACTGCAAAAAGTTCCAAATTTAATCTGATTTTATTCCCATTAAAAACCGTATGAGTAAAGATAAACTGCATGAAGATGTATGTGACCATACAATGAGAGATCCATTTTGCAAGTCATAATTAGTCCCCACATTGTGAAAAGTGTGAGCATATAATGAGCACCCATTTTGTAGATAGAGATATAGAGCATGGTTTTTGAGGGCTTATTGTCCATTGGACTGTGCTCAGACAGCAGTCAGTCACAAACTCAGTAAAGTGTTAAGTTGTTCGATAATGAATTGATCAGTGAAGTTTTTGTCTGTGGTATCCTAAATTATGGCTAACAATATTCTAATAAGGCCTTAGATTTAAAAAAGTAGATCTTTCCTTTAAATCTAGCTCCAATTCATATTATTTGATGTTAAAAATCTTGTAAAATTTAGGCCAACTAAGAAGATTATGATGTAACCAAAACTGAAGCAAACAGAATAGTTAGGATCACATCAGTGAAGTATATGTAGACTAATAAAGGATAAAAAAGATGAAAAACATTTAGAGATTTCTGGTTTGCAAGTTCTAAATGAGGCACACTGTGTTTGTAAGATATTAAGAAATAACCCAACATACATTCCTGTAGTTCTGTGTATTATATTAAATTCTCTTAAGTCTAACACGTTCCTTTCCCATCAGCATGTTCTCTTATTCACTCTGTTATCAGCTCTGTGCAAACAGTTGGAAAAATCCCCTTGTTTCCAGGAAGTGAGTTGTGTCTATGTTATCAGTCTGACAGGAGTAAAATGACTCCTCTGCTGTAGACATTTCTCTCGCTCCCTTAGCCATGGGAAACACCCACGACAAGAGACAGCTGGGCAAACCACAACAAAAGATCTGCCACACCACAGCTGCAGGACTGTCTACGACCGTCATCAGAGCCCAACACCCCCCCTCTCCCTGCTGAAGGTGATACTGCACTGGATGGTAGTGTATTATTGGGCCATAGAGTTCAAAGACTAGCCATGCAGATTGGTTGGAAATGAAGAAAAAAAAAGATTTTATTATCAATCTTTTCTTCAGCTGTAATAATCTAAATAAACTCTCAAAGCTAACAACCAAGATGCTCATCTGTGATGTTTTTCAAGGACCCTGTTAGTGCTCACTATGTAGTTCCACTGGTACAGTAGTTCAGTGTACTTCCCATTTGCTATACAAAGATTCAAGCCTAAAGATTTCCAGTATATCGCTATTCTGCAAAATACATTTTGTAATATTGTTGGAATGACTTTTCCAGCAGTGCCAGTGATTTTTCAAGTTCACATGATCAGCTGCTACCACTAAGATTTATGGCTTGTTCACACAAGACCCCTCAGACAGTGCTGTCTTGTTCCACACTAGTGTAGGATGCCTTTTATAAAGTAATATATGGCATATGTATATATTTATAATTTGTTTACTTATTTATTAGTTTAGTCTGTACCACATAGCTGACTTTTGATTTCATTCTCTGTGCAGACTGAAAATAACTCTAGATTGGCTCATTTTCTGGACGTTTTATGCGGTATAGCTCAGTGGGTAGAGCAGTCATCTGGCGATCGGAAGGTTGCAGGTTCAATCCCCAGTCCTGCATATAGCATGTCGAGGTGTCCTTGAGCAAGACACTGAACCCCTAACTGCTCATTTGATTTACGTCACTCTGGACAAGAGCGTCTTCAAAATGCCTATAATTTAATGTAATGTTATGCTCTTTACTTTTGTTGGTTTATAAACGAATCTCACATTTACGACAAATGTTTGCCATGAACAAGTCATAACTACATTCCATGTTATTATTTTAGACTCCAGTGAAAGCATCTTATAACTGAAATCTGACTACCTTTGTTCCACATTATCAGCATTTGTAAATGTGACTGAAACTTGTGTCAGCAAATTGCCAATACAACCTTTATGGAATATTGACTCTTGGTTGTGTTCACAAGAGCCAGACATCTTAACCTGGTGAAGTTTGGACAGCATGTGTGAATGAGGTTTCTAACCCGCAGGCAACAGCACCGTATTTCTCAACGATGGTCCTCCCATTTATGCCTACTTCAGTGAATATGCCCATTCCATCAAGAAGCTCATAAATTGCATTCCTTTAATTCAGAGCAACTCCTTTAATTTAGCCTGAAATTCAAATCAAAGAGAGAAAATTGTGTGAAATACTGGAGGGGTTTACTCTAAACTTCAGTTATGTTTGCTTATGTATTTTTTGTTTGATGTTGGTACCTTTGTGTGAACATAGCAGAAATGCAACGGTGCATCTTTTTGGCCAATGAGCTAAACATGAGAAAAACCTAAGGGGAGCAACACTGATATATGTCTGTAATAGCTTTCAAGAGTGTAGGAGTAAGTCATCATGTGCAGGACAGGCTTTTATGGCTGAAGCATATGAGCTAAACCAATTAGGTAGTGCAGTTATCAATAACCCAGCAGATATGTGATCTGGCTGATCTTTTGGAGTCTCTGAATGGGCTTGTCTCAACAGAACACAGATCCTTAATATCAAAGTTTGGGGGGCAGTGAAGGAATGCAGCTATTGTCCCTCCTAAATCATTTGAGAGCTTCAGGTAATGTGCCCTCCTCACAAATACACACACTCACATACCAGAAGTACTTGTTTTTGAATAAATACTGATCTTCATAACCTTGAGTTGTCCATAATCCCTCTATCTCTGAAGATTCTCTTACTCTCCACTTATAAGTCTATCAGTTCATCTATGTATTGTGCAATCATTTAGCCTCAGCAGATTTATTATCCCATTTAAGAAAATTAAGTCCTTCCTGTACTCTAGTAACTATGAATGTATGCCGATGTCATAAAATAAGTCTAAGTCATATAAACAATTAAGTCTACAATTTTTTCAATCTTTCAATCTTGTATTGTTTGTACGTTGACTCTATGCACTTATACGTTGCTCTGGATAAGAGCGTGTGTCAAATGCCTGTAATGTAATGGTGACAAATGACTCTTAGGGCCCCTCCTCAAGGATGGTCATTCCCTCTTCAAATAGATGGCCTCTTTGACTCCCCATTCAAACCAGCGTTCCCCCCGATCAAGGATGTGAACATCCTCATCCTTGAAAGAGTGGCCACTGGCCTGTAGATGGTGGAGACTGCAGAGTCCTGGCCTGACACACTAGCACTTTCATGTTGGGTGTGTGTCATCTGTCGCCATATTACAATGCTTTGATTCCAACTATTCCCCAATTCTCTGATTAGTACTCATCGACTGAAACTCCAGTCAATGATCAATTTACATATGAAACCACAGTCGGTTTCAGTCATCATACGACTGTATTTTATAGTCCATTGAGACTGAAGAAGTCCCTTAAATGCGTGATGAAACGTTTCTCTCAATAAATGTTGTGTCCAGATGAACTGAATAGTGTTTTGTGACCTCATCAACTGGATTACTGAGCATGCATGAAGCCAATATGACAGTTTCTTTTGGGATATGCGGCATAAAGCTTTTTGGGGGTCGTCTTGACAAATTTCAAAGTTATTACAGATGCTTGAGTTTTTGATATCTTGCTAAGCTAACTGTAAATCACATGGTGTTACATTGAATGTGGAGAGATGAGAACTACATGCTACATGCTACATGCATATGCGCTATTGCAAAATGGCATTTAATATCTCCGTGAAGAAGAAAAAAAGAATACCAATTTTGCTGTCCTTCCCCATGGCAACAGTGTAAGGGCTTGAAACTCTTGGGTCAGCCCCCCCCCAAAAAAACTTAAATTTGGCCATGAAGTTATTCATTACAGTCCTGCTATGTTTCGCCTTATTAATACTGTTTGAAATTTCCATCTTACTTTGAGTGAAAATAGGCAATGATGAAAGATTAATGTTGCATTAATAAGAGCCAAGTAGATGCAAATATAAGCAAGATGTTAATACAGACTTACTTGTGACTTCTTGTAGAAAGTCCAAACAGGGACGGCTGATCCCTGACATACTAACAGATACAGCCACTGGCGTTTGGCCCTCATAGTTCCTTGTATTTGTATCTGCCCCATATGTATAGAGCATCTGAGCACACAGCACATCATCCCTGAGGGCTGATAGGTGTAGCGGCGTCTGTCCGTCCTCCAGACGACCGAGGTTAGTGTCTGCTCCTCTCTGCAAGAACATACGGCAGTACGAGTGATTGCCTTTGATAACTGCGTATCGTAGAAGGAAGCCATTTTGAATGTCGATGTTTGCACTGTTGTCCAGTAGGATCCGTACACAACTTGAGCGCTCACGAATAATAGCGAGCTGAAGTGGGGTAGTCCCTTTGTCACTTAGTGGATCTACTTCTGCTTTGAATTCTAACAGCAGGCGTACAAATGAGTCCCGGCCATAATGTGCTGCTACATGGAGTGGTGTCCAGCCATCATTACTCTTGGCATTAATAATGTCATTGCGGAATTCAGACTCCAACATCAGTCGGGCAATTCGGGCTCTGCCGTGCATGGCAGCATAGTGAAGCGCTGTGAAGCCACCTATGAAGTCCTTCACTGCAGGATCAGCTGTAGAGTGAAAAATAAATGTATGAGATAATTCAGAAAGAGACAGTAGTGGGAAGATATAAAAGGGTAAAAAGATAATTGAGGTAGAGAAAAAGTACTCATTTCATATCACAAAAAGAGGTGAATCAGTTGAACTGGATCAGAAGTTTATTTGGAAACGTTTCGTCACTCACCAGGTGACTTCTTCAGTCTGAGCTGAAAACAAACATTCCCCCCTTATAAACAGTAAACAGTACAAATAGAACTGATTCACCTCTTTTCTGTGATTTCCATACCTGAATTATTGAACATAAATTAATATACTCATTTCATAAAACACTCTTTATTGAAATGGGCTCCCATGTGAAATTAGAGCATTCAAGCAACTAAAGCCAAACTCAATCTCCCATGGATACTTTATGGAATTTAGGCCTAAGAAATAGTTTAACATGATATGCCCTCTACAATGCAATCATGCAAAATTACATTTAAAGAAATTTGAGAAGTAAGTAAATGGATTAGGCTTTTTCATGAATATTGTTATCAAAATAACCAAATTTAACTATTGGGTTATTTTCATAACAATATTCACGTGTCCAATTACTGGCTATGCAAAGATCCAATAATGGCAAACAACTTTCACAATTAAATGCAGACTCCTCGACTAGAGCAGGAAAGAATGCATCAACTGTTCTCACTCAAGTAAAATAACGCCCTCTAGCGTAAAACAAGAAAGACACAGGCATTAATTTATGTACAATTGAAATATAGGCTACTTAGGCAGCTTAATGCAGGATACTTAATTTTTTGATGCAAATTACTGACCTCCGTGCTCCAGAAATACACGGACACAGCGCTCTTTTCCTTTGGCAGCAGAAAAGTGAAGCAGCGTCCATCCATTGGCATCACGAATCTTAGGAGAGAATCCCTGCTCCAGCATTCTCCTGACTGTGCACACATCACCTGCCGCCACTGCAGCCTGGATCTGCAGCTCCTCATGAAGCTCGGGGTTCCTTCTGCAGTGATGATTCAGCATCCTGTCACATTTCGTGAGGAGACTTGACACCTAAGCTATTTGAAAAGTATAACAAAGACGTGTGTTTGTTCGGTTTACAAAGTGGGATAGGTAATATTACTGCTTTTCTGAAGCAAAACAAGAATGTATCAACAGGTGTTGCTTAATAGTAATGCCTGAAAAAAATCCAAAAACAATCCCTCCTTCCTGCTTTCAAAAACATAGGAGCATGGCTAGCCAAGTTGTTGTTGTTTTTTAGCGTAAAGGACATGGCTAGCCAAGTGTTTCTGCTGTTTCAAAACCTATGACAATATCCGGCAAAGACTGCCTGTACAAAACAAATTACGCAGCAGCAACAGGAAACTGATATCAAATCCCTCCATCAAACGTTAACCGCTTATCCGAAATCGGGGTCATGGGTTAACTGGAGCCTAACTCAGTCCTAACTAACCAAAAGGTGGGGATACACCCTTGAAGGGTTGCCAGTCCATCTCTGCAGGTACAGGGCTCAAGACTGCAACCTTCCTGTTGCTAGATGACCGCTCTTCCCACTGAGCCCCCCCATTTATTTAATAATATGCTGTTTGGAGTGATTTTCAATAATAAGAATAAGTAGAACTTCACTGGTAAGAGTCAGCGGTTATTGTGTCAACATGCAAACTATTGTTAATAGATGTATGACTTAAAGATATAGACCAGACCGCAGGATGATCTCAACATGAAAACCTGTTGATGCAAGGTGAAAATATTAATGGGAATGAGGAACATTGGCTGCGCAAAAAGTAAGACATTTACATTAGATGATGCTCAAAATCTGCCCTCTGCGAGCTCACTTCAGTCACAGAAGAACCCTTAAGTAAGGCACTAGACCTCAAAGATGGCTCAGCAGAGTAATTCACCATGGGGACCATACATTTTGACCTCCTTGTAGGGTTTAAAAGCATGTATGTGTTCATGAGCATTAAGACATGTGTGAGCTGAAAATTTCTGGTTATTGTGTCAACGTACATTTTTTTAGATGTAGAGTGAAATTGTGTGTTTTTCCTCGCATATATTTATCAAAATACCTCTTGCACTACCCGTGTTTTACTCGGGTTTTGGCCACATGCAATTGTCTAAACAGCAGCGACATCTCCAGGTGGATTATGAACAAGATCTCACTAGCTATAGGCTATTGCAAAACGCTACATACAACTAAAATTCTCAATGGTTGCAAGTTTTTTCATCATTTGAAGATGTTTTTGTTATCCTCACTACTAAATGGGAACATTTAGTGTAATTGGGAGAAGCTACGGACAATAGAATGCCAGATTAGCTAACGACGTTAGCTAACATCAGCTCCAGAAAAGTACATTTCTACTTTAACCTAGTTGTCTTTAGTTAGAGATTACATACGGTTACGTAATCACAAAAATGCTCAAATTTCCTAAATACGTTCATCTCAACTTAATTTTTCAAAGTTATGTGGACTAAATATCGAGAAGCCGCTCAGTTAGCTTGCTAATTGAGTTAGCAAAACACTGCACTCACTACTGCTACGAGCTAAGCTAACGTGTTAACGTTTACTAGCTAGAAGTCAGTTTTCATTGACTTGGTGGATTACATGTATAAGAGAAACAACTGAGATGATGAATCGCTACCTAGGTTACATATTTGGACGTTGCTAATATTTACAAAGTACTGTTTTCGTAGTCAGGGTAAAACAAAGACTTACTTGACACTCGTCAAGGCAGTAACATCCAAACGTCCACCTCGGCCAATCGGCTTCCAGATAAATAAGAATTGTTTGTCAAACCAAAGTACTGGTGCCAAGAGCTACGACAAGCTGCAATGAAAAAAACAGAACACACCAATTAATGGGTATGTTACACGAGTGCTGCTTCATCGTGTCCTCTGAGCGTTGCTCATTTTGGACTATAAGGTTGTCTGATGTATGTGCCCACAACGGTGAACACATTTTGTTGCGTTACTTCCGCGTTTACATCACGTGGTGTGTCCTCAGACGGAAAAAGCCCAAACGTGTTCCGTCTCTTGTGATAACCTCGTTCCGCTGGTGTTTTCAAACTGTTGAGGCCAAAGTAGCTAATTTATCTCTTAGATTTTAACTTATAGGGTCTCTGTACTGATGGAGCTGGACTGCTGCACCAACACGAGAGATCAATTTGTCACTATTTCTGACGCGTACAGAAGTCTGCAGAGGGGAACAGCTCCCACACAGGATGCTCGGGAATTGGCGAGAAAAATCTCCTCTGTTGTTTGTGGATCTGTGGGAGTGAAATATTTGTGTCATCGCTGCCATTTCAGCATAACTGGACCTGAAAGTTACCGTGTGAACACTGCTGAATTGACTTGTGTTACTCTGACACTGGTGGAGAAATTCACGTCATGCCTGATTTCCCGGACCATGCCTTCAGAACACCAGCACTATCTGAAGGACATCTCGACAGTACTGTTTGAAGAGCTGGGTTTCGTGTCCACTATTGTGAGTATAACGGCTTTGGTTTGAATGGCTGAGACACTGTGGTTGTCACGTTGACATTGCTATGCTCTCTCCTAAACAGGTTAATCTCTTCCATTCTGAAGACCAGTTCATTTCTCACCTGGCTGCAAAATGTGCTACGGTACACATATCTTACCAACTTCAGACGTCTGTGAGTATTTACATAATTCACAAATAATGACTGGGTCAACTTCACCATGGTTTGTAAACGCTTACATACCAAGTAAATAAGAGATAACACATAATGGTTCAGATAGGGGTGGGCAATATGGACAAAGAAGAGGAAAAAAAAAGATTCCCTTATCCGTATAATGTGGAGTTTTCTGCATTTTAACCCATCCTATTACGTAGGATGCCAACATATGGCGCTCTGGGAGCAGTTAGGGGTTCAGTGTCTTGCTCAAGGACACCTTGACATGCTGTATGCAGGACCAGGGATCGAACCTGTGACCTTCCTACATCCTGACGACCACTATACCCACTGAGCTTTGCCTATGATATTGACCAAAATTCCCAGATTCCATCTGATCCCATATCATGAAAGAGCCACAGAGGAGGGATCTCTCTCCAAACAGACATGTTTGATGTTGTGTACACAGAATAGAACACAATTCACGGTATACAACACAAAGAGGGTAGCATAATTATAATATAATTATAAGAGATATATCAATATTGATTATAATATCCTTCATAATGACCGTGCTAATTAATGAAAATCTAGCATGCAAATATGCCAGATCAAGCCACAAGGCTAAGTCTCATCATATGGCGAATGTGGACAGATGGATGGATGGATGGATGAGGATCTTTGAAGAGGCTGCAGTAGCAGTAGGGAACAACAAACCAGGCTGTGTACACCAACCCACCATGGTGGTGCAAATTACCACGACATCATTCAGCAAGAGAAAAGATGTGAGTGAACAGTTTGCATTAGTCAATACGGTATGCTAATACATAATCTTGTTGGCAGAAACATTACTTGATAAACTCATTGAGACAGAAACCCACCCTCCACGCCATACAGGTTTTGAATCACATAATCTAAATTCAACCATGTGTAGGTTAAGACAGAAGGATGAGTCTTAAACTAAGATTTCAAGGACTCAACATGTTCTGTTTTTCTAATAGAAGCAAGCATGCTATTCCAAAAGAATGGGTGCCCGAAAGGAGAAAGTGCTCCCACCAGTTATCTATGTATTTTTATTTTCAGCATACAGAGGACTCCTGTAGTTTAAGAGTGGCGAGCACAAGATGGAGATCAGACGGGTTATTTGGATTCTGGGTGCAGCAATTTGAACCATCTGAAGAGCTTTATTGCTAGCTTGTGGCAGACCTGAAAATTGAACATTACAGTAATTAAGTCTGGATTTAATAAATCCATGTATTATTGTCTTCTGTCAGCCATGGACAGACACATTTTTTGGCTATATTACGTAAGTGAAAAAGGCAGTCTTGGTGATTTCTTTAATGTGCTTTTCATAGGAAAGGATGGGATCAAACATAACACTCAGAGTTTTGTTTGCCATATCTTGTAAAATCACTGAATTGTCAGTTGTTATTGATACTTGATCCATCAAGGTGAGGGTTAATTGTGGCTCTGATATAGTGTGGATTATATTGCCTGTCCAACCATGGTTTGAGTCCAAGTTAGAAAAAAGTGCAAATATCTATACATATAAATAAATACTGAAATATCCTCTCTATTTTGTGGAAGATCCTAATTGGAATGGCTCCTCTCAGTGTAAAACAAGAACCCCTAACCCAACATTTTGGAAGATCCAGCAGTGTTGCTCGGGATGTCCTCCATTGAGGACACTTCTTCATTGTTTCCCTCATTTTAAAAATGATCAATGATTCCCTAAACAGTTCCAAAAGGGGAAATTTAGAATTCTCTGTATTTTAACCCTTCCTATTATATTGGAGCAGTGAGTAGCCACCATATGGCACTCGGTAAGCAGTTAAGAGTTCAGTGTCTTGCTCAGAGACACCTCGACATACGTTCTGCAGGCCCGGGAATCGAACCTGCAACCTTCCGATTGCCCGACAACCACCACTGAGCTATGTCGCCTCTTGTACATTGTAAATCTAGCCTTTCATTATGTATTTACATTTACGGAAACTCAAAAGCTCCTTTGTAGTTATGTTTTTCCTCTACCTATTTAAGCTTCTTATGTTAATCCTCTACTAACCTATTTTATCTTCATCCCTGTAATGATATGCATATGTTTCTCTGTTCAAAGGGCACTGTCAGTCAAATTTGGCAAGAGAAGTGTATGCAAGTGTTCAAGAACTGCTGCCCCTGTACTGAGCTGGATTCATGTATATGGTCTTTTACCCAAGTAATGAAAAAAATTCTCAGAGTGACTTTTGATGGTAAAACAGGTTGGTGCTGTAAACTATGGATACCTCATGATCAATTTTCTATTAATTTTTATTCTTTTTACGTCTTTTGTCTAAGCCATTTTACCTTTCCCCACCAGAGATCCTGGAGAACCTCCTAGAAGATTTTTACCCCTGTCTGAGTTCTCTTTGCTCTAAGTTGTTGCCGGTGGAGGGAGGGGTCTTTTTGGAATCTGCAGTGTGTTTTATCAACTCAGGACACTGGGGGGCGACGTTGTCCACCTTCCTTGACCTGCTGGAAGTGCTCACAGCAAGTAGATTGTTATGTGCAACTACTGTCTGTCTGCAGAGTCAGAGACTTGCATATATACATACCTCTGGGCTGCTGAGAATAGTGCATTCAAAATGTGACTTCTCTGTGAAAAAGCACGCTCTGTTGGTTTTAAAGAGAACCCTGCTTCAGAAGGCCGGGGAGGACATGTCTCTGGAAGAGTTCTCGACTCCTGCCCTGAGAGATGTGAACTTTCATACTGATATGTCTACGCTGGCTGAGAGTGTGCTGGAGGCAGTTTATGCAGGCTGGTTACAGTATATTCCAATGGAGAATGCAGCTTCGTTCTTTGGATACACCAGCGACATAGACGGTGATGGTGGTCAGAAGTCAGACTATGTCATGCTACGAGCTGTCAGTCTGGTTGTCCTCAAGTCTCTAGAGTTTAAAATCCAGTGTGCCGATGCAACAGGTAAAATATTCAGCATGAATTTGGTGTAATGAAACTGATGAAATGAGTGCTAAAATTGATGGTGTTTAGCCCTCTGTCATCTATGATGTGCACAGTAGGGGGCAGTGTTTCTGCACATACAGTCAATATGAATACTCTAAACTGTGCACTCTTTGTCTCCTGACAGTTTCTCTTGAGAGTGCCATAAAGGTGCACATGTACCTGCAGGCTCTCTTAAAGTTCCTCAGCCAGCATGGTGTCCCACTGGAGGAGTCCTCACACCCGTGCACCTGGCACTTTCTGCTGTTTGGAGAGCAGGATGATGACATGTTGGAGGCCGCCAAAGCTTTGTTCTTCCTATTCCTCCATCACAGGTACCGCCAGAGCTACTAGAGCAATCACTTGAATCATATGATTTATTAAAGCTGCATTAAGGAATAGTTTTGATAATGACTGATTGTTATGTGGGAGGAATGTTAGTTTTGCCAATTGGACTGAAAATCAACCTCCAATCCAAAGATTTCTCTAACATTCACTTCATTGTTTGATTTGGCAGTCCTGTAAAGCTTATCTGCCTCTCGGGTTGAGCCCCTCCTTTATTCACTAACTACACTTTTGTATCCTCTGTGAACACTATCCAGCTGAGAAAATGAATTGGCAGCATGTTTCATGTTACACTTTGGCAGGGACAGCAAGATAGGGATGGAAAGTGACTTAGCTGTGTGTTTTGAACATCGCTACTATTTGGGGTTGAGTGGTAATGAATTGGTAAGTGGTAATGGCAATTAAGCTTCAAAGTAACATAGAGAAAAAAAGAAAGTTTGAGTTTGAAGAAAATGAGCAGATAAAGAAAACTAAATCAAAGTTGCATGATAATGTGTGTTCATGTGTTTATTGGAGCAACTGTTGTCTCACAGCAAGATGGTCCTGGTTCCAGTCCTGTACCAGGTCCTTTTTGTATGAAGTTTGCATGTTCTCCCCATGTCTGTGTGGGTTTGTGTGGTTTCCTCCCACCATCAAAAAGACATGCTGGGACTGCAGATTTGAATTAGCTTGGAGCTATAACCTGGAGCGGTGCTTCAGATTAAGATAAAGAGCTGCACATAGTCTCTTTAAAAAATTAAACATGTCCATCTTATGTGTCTATTCGTGTGTGTCCTCATCTGCACAGTAAATCCTCTGGGTTGTCTGCTACCACATCAGAAGCTGCCTGTGCATCTGGATTCAACCCTCACTGCCACTTTCTTCTTCTGCTCCAGAGCATCTCCTTTGACCACAGCATTCTCCTTGACTTTCTGATCTCCACAGAAACCTGTTTCCTCGAGTATATTGTTCGTTACTTGAAACATCTCCAGGCTGACTGGGACGGGTTTCTTCTGGCTTGTCAAAGAATTGAGACACTGGAGTATCACCATCAAGAGGCACACCCTGTCTCAAATAGTAGTGGCACATCTGTATTCACATATGAGGGGGAGCTAGGAATCTCATCCGGCCCGGATCTGGTCCAAACCAGTCTCGGTGTCCAGCCTATGGCCTGCACCCCATCAGTGAGTGGGGCACGGTTGAGGATTGGGGTTTGCCTTGTGGACTATGAGAGCTCAGAGGAGTCTGACACAGAGGATGTAGAGGTTTCAAAACATTCACCGGACACCGTAAAAGGAAAAATGAGACCAGGGCCAACTGTGTCCAATGAAAACAGATTACATGACTTGGATGTGATATCGGGGATAAGTGGACTGCTAGACTCCCAGGCCAAAATACAGACTGAATGCAAGCCACCTGCTTCAACACCATGGGTACAGATTGAGTCGAGGCCTAGATTTGAAAGCACAACAAGAAGACTGAGGGGAAGCATATCACCTCTACAAATGTCCCAGACTGGACAAGCACCATCCCCCCAAACTGAATTATCCAAGAGAACCGTGATCTGCCTGTCACAGCTCAGGGAGGTCGTGGCCAGGCTGCAGATGAAGAATATTTTTCCATACAACCCCACCTGTCTTCTAAAGCTCTTGAACCAATTTCAGAATATGAGCTGTTCTTAGCATCTATATCTCTCACAGGGAAATAAATAGCAAATTGGTAGGAAACCTTGTATGACTGAGTTTTTTGTTGGGATTTTCAGCCATAAATCAAATAATATAGGTTCCCACCCTGCCGTGAATATTCTCACGAGAAGATTGTGTGGTGGCAGATCTACTGTTGGGGGCGCTCTAAAAGGGGATTTCAGATGCAGCTGTGAGGTTAATAATTGCTTACACGAGCATCATTGATTTACCTTGGCGTTGAGCACTAGTTTTACCTCCGAGCTATGCAATGTTTGTTCTTTGTGAGGGAACACACCCACATTAAACCAATCCATAGGACTATTTACCTTTTCTTTCCACAACCCTTTCAACTGTCATAAAAAAGTGAGTCAACATCACAGCTCCTAATTTTCCATCCCTCAGCACACCTTCACCCCCCCGCGACCCAGTGTTTTACCAGAGGTTCTGTTACGGGAGACTCGTTCTCTCTGGGTTATCAACACAATGCAAACAAGGTTGGGAGGCTCCTTTGAGAGCAGAGAGAAAGAGAGTGTCTGAGTGTTGTGGGCAATCCGCTAGCTGGCCTTACCTCCATGCCTTCGTGCCGGGGGGGGGGGCACCTAGACAACTGCACCTAGGCTGGGTGTGACCTGACAGAGCTAAACAAAGAGAGAGAGCCTGTCTGTCAGCCAGACTGCTGTAAAAGGCAATAGCTGGTGATTCGGTACTATTTGCTTTTATTGGTGTGAATTCTCCACACTCAAGGCCGAATCGGCAGTTGTGTGTTGTGGAAAGAACAACCCTTACCTGTTTTTCCCTAAACAAGACACTTTGGAACGGTAAGTCCTGTTTTCCATGACCTTGGAAATTAATTTGGTAGATTCTGCTTCTTAGCCCAGATGACTTTTTATGGTATCTCTTCTGGATAAGATGTCCATTATGATGACGACAAGCTTCAGGGCTGCCTGAAGTTCAAGTGTGGGGTTGACTAACCAAGTGGAGCCACAGTAAGTGAGACTTTTACTCACACATATGCTTTTTGTGGCTGAGCTAGAAGGAATAAAGCCTTTGTCATCAGAGCATTATAAAACCTCATTGTTCACATTTTCTGAGATTCACATGTTGGGTTAGTAATATTCAGCTTGGATGTTAAGATCTTTTTTAATGTTCTGGTGATTTCTCACTTGAATTTCTTCTCAACGGATCTTTTTTTTTAAATTATTGTGTAGTTTCAATGGAATTGCTCTGGGAACCTTCTAGCTAACGGCAATGTGAAAGAGTAATAAATGCTATTGCTGTCACTAAAGTCACATCTGATGTCACTGGAAGGCTGGACTCCCCCAGAGCCCTGTCTGGATCTGGTGAATTTCAAGCCATCTTGGATTCATCACACTTCTTTGATTTCTGTGGCCTATAAGCATGTGTTTATGGAGATCTGTTGACACAGTGCCAGGTGGTGGCTAGTGGATGGATGCTATACCATATTCACAGTCTAGATATTCTCTACACCTCTTGTGTTGTAGAAATTGACTCTGACATTTGTCATTTGATTTCTTAGGCTCAAGCTAATATAGATGGTTTGTTTTTATGCACACACAAAAAAAACGGGGAAGTTATAATTCTCCCACTGGACCAACCAGCGTCATGAAAATATTTCTTAAGCTGACGGTTCCAGTTTTATTCCAGATAAAATTCACACAAATTCCCAAAAGTTAATGCATATGGAGGAAACAAAAATCTGCTAGGCACAAAGTGAGGACCACACATTTACCCATGCTCAGCAATGAGTGAATCCCAAGTGAAGAAGAAGCTTTATTCATGTGTCATTGTAGATACTTACAACAAGATTTGCTCTTTGCATCCAACCCCATCCTACTGCACAGGAGCAGTGAGCAGCTCCAATTCTCCTCCTGCCCTGCTCAGGGGCACGGGCAGGAGTATTACCCCTAACGTGCATGTCTCCTGATGGTGGGAGGAAACCAGAGCACTGGGAGAGAACCCGCACAGACACGGGGAGAACGGACCTGGGCCGTCGTCCACACCCAGGACCTTTGTGCTGTGAGGGAACAGTTCTGACTGCTGTGCCACTGTGGCAGTTATTCTGTGACAACAAAAGAAGCTCCCCAGGGACCGAGTCCCTCCTCAGATGACACTGAAGGCCTTCCCTGTTTAACCATCCCCTTCTGCATAGGCATGCCCATAAAAGAATATGAAGGCATTATTACTGAAGACCCACTATGGTGCATGTTGAAACTGGGCTTCATAAGGACATGACATGACATGACATGACATGACAGGCATTTGGCCGACGCTCTTATCCAGAGTGATGTACAACTAGTGCCTAGGTCTCAGTGTGAAGAAGGACGTGTTCATGTCCTGTTGGTTCCCCCCCTCCATGGACACATGTTGGGGGGAAATCGGCTGAGTGGGACTCTGACACGGCCGAGCAGCAGACCGGCTGACATCTACATGACGTGGAGATCAGTGACTCCAATGACCAGCCCGGTTTGCCTTTTACCACAAGATGAAGGAAGCTCACTTGGCAACATCTTGTGTTTTCCAGTAATCCGAGCATTACCAGGCTGGCTGCATGTGGTATCTCTCATCCACCAGGCCAACACGTAGTCTCATTCATCTTGTCCTACCTTTTAGCTAGTTCATCATTGGTCAGCTATTAAACATGTTTGCTGTGTTTCAGAGCTCACAGGGGCCCCGGTAGAGGTCCCACTGTTGGCCCCTGACTGTGCTGTCATCCTGCCCTCTGGATGATGACCCATAAATAGCAAGAGCTTTATTAAGTCATCTCCACACGACAGGCTGGTGAAACGTGTCCTCTGTGTTGAAGGCCTCCTGTTGTAGAGGCAGGGAGCACAGCCATGCGTGGGGCTCAGAGGAGCAGTTACAGGTTTAGTGTCCTTGTTGTCTTCTGGTTTCCATCACTGTTGGAAGTACCGACTGAGTTCATACAGCACAGCTCAGGAGGTATGGTGGCCGTCTGCTCATTGGAAGGTTGGTGGTCTGGTCCCCTGTTCCTTCAGAAAGTGTGTTGAAGTGTCCTTAAGCAGGACCCTGAATCCCTAACCCCCTAGGATAGCAGAGGAAAAGGAGCCTGGTGGCTGAATCTGGTGTATATACATGATAAAGGTTCATTATCCTGCACTGTCCTTACTAAAGGAGATCCTCATTACCATCATTATGTTTCTAAGGCTCGTTTGCCTTTAGTCCCTGAGCTGAATTCCTCCTAGTCATCTGGCTCTCGGAGGCTCTTCACACGGCTGTCTGGCTCTGAGTCACCTCTGAATGGCTCGGCTGACATTAGTGGCTGATGGGTGAGGAGGAGGCCTTCTGTCTGTTTCTCCTGAGTCAGCTCCACCTCAGACCCTC
>OMLC01066305.1:0-19987 GCA_900302585.1 Regalecus glesne | reverse complement strand
CTTTATATTGCATGTCATTTTATGTCCTTTGTCCAGACCATCTGGAAGGCCTCTCTCTCTCTCTCTCCCTCCCTCTCTCTCTCTCTCTCTCTCTCTCTCTCATGTTTGATGTAACAAAAGCAATTATGGCCGCAGCTAAAGGCCACTTAGTCTCCGAAAGCAATTATAATGGCTTACAATTATCCAAACAGCCTCCTCTTATTGACTGTATGGGCCAAGGAGTGATTAAGCTTGGCAGAAAACAAATTTTCAGGGAGAGATTAATAGTCTGGAGACTGTAACTTGCCTCTCTCTCTCCAGGTCCGGGGTGCGTAAGCCTAATGTGACCTGTGTTACTGTGGGACTGCTCGCGGGGGTCTCTCTCAGCTGTTTTCAGCAGGGATCAGCAGGAAGCCCAGAGCTATTACACTGCAGCAGAGTCATGTTTTACTTTTATCTGAAGATCCATTACTGAGGTGAGGTCGGGCAGGGAACATACGTCTGTTGATACTAAAACTGAAAACGATAAAGAGCAATGATAAAGGTGTATTAATCGCTTGTACTGGCATTCAGCCCTGCAGCGCCGACACCTTTTCCCTTGGCCTTTTATTGTGCCTCAGCATTTTCATCTCTGCCCCCCCGCAGAACACGGCACAAAGCGGAGGCCCGGGTGTCTTCATGCAGCCCTTCTATCCTGCAAGTACTGTGAATGTCAAGTCCCCTCATGTTTCTAAATCCATGTACTGTTAGTTAGAGGTGGCACCGTGTTCCACGGCTCAGCACAGCCAGAGGGTCATGGGTTCGGATCCCGTCCCAGGTCCTTTCTGTGTGGAGTTCGCATGTTTTCGCCGTGTCACTCTTGTCTGTGGCCTTGAGCACAGCAATAGAGAAACAACTGAAGGTGGGCCCCGGGTGCTGCAGCTGCTCACTACTCCTTTACAATAGGCTGTGTTAGATTCAGAAGACAGATTTCATTATATACATATAATGACAAATATACAAAGTTTCTTCTTCTTCCTCTTCTTCACCGTGTTGAGGAAGGGGGGGCTGCAGTAGGAGAGAGGGCCCACGTTCACTCATAGCCTCAGGGGATTCACTAACCTGTTAACTACAAACTGCGGTTTTAAAATTCCTGCAAACTTTTTGAAAATTGATTCAGAATTGGCACAAGGGAGTATATGACTGACCCCTCACGCAGTTGTCTGGTTCTTCTAATCTCGTCCAGACTGGGGATTTCTTCATCACCGCTGACCACCTCACTGGGCTTGTCCTCACGTCACCTCCAGCCAGCAGCAGCTGCTCTGGCTGCAGCCCTTTGACGACTGAGTGACCATAAATCTCAGAGGGCTCCATGGAACAGGCCTGGGAGAAAAGATGATTGCTGGGTTTTAAGGTGTCAGCAAGCCACCCCTGAAATACAGAGTTTATTTATCTACTCCTTGGAGGATAAAGTATCCAGGGGTGCGCCGAGGGGATTTCAGGCCCCCATGAACAAGGTACCACATTGACAAATAAAAAGTTATTAACCTTTCACTCCAATATATTTGACAGCCCCTGTCAGTCACAGGGGGAGGTGTTTATTGAAATTCTCATAGGTGTCAGTGAAAGACTTATTGAGGACAGTCATTTTTCACTGCAAGGGAGAAAAAAAAAATTTGAATATGTGTTGAACGTGCAGCTCTGCGGCAAAATGAACGACTAAATTCTCCCACGGCTACGTCGTTTAGGATGTCTTCACAATGTGTTAGAAATCCATCAGTTACTGAACGCTGCTGGCCACCATCATAACCATGACAAGGTCAGACTGCTAAGAACAAACCATGGAAGAAGAAGCTTTATTCGTTTTTCGTTGTATCTATACATAGATACAATGGATTTTAATCTCTGCATTTAACCCATCCCTGTTGTATAGGAGCAGTGAGGACCAACTCCAGTTCTTTTTCCTACTGCACTGCTCAAGGGCACTGGTGGGAGTACTGTTCCTAACATGCATGTCTTGTTGATGGTGGAAGGAAACCTGAGCACCTGGGGGAAACCCACACAGGCACAGGGAGAACCTGCAAACCACACAGAAAGGACCTGGGAAAGGATTTGAACCCAGGACCCTCTGGCTGTGAGGTAACAGTGCTAACCGCTGCACCATCGTGGCGTCCATTGACTGAATTTCCCCTTGCTTTGAGTGGTCACTAGAATAGAAAAGCGCTATATAAGAACAAGTCCATTTACCTCCAGAGGATTATGTAATCATCCCTTTAAAGCACAGAAGTAAGTGTGTCAGTTATATTTTGCCTGAAACTACAAAAAATCTGCCTCCTGGATCTGTCCCACGCTTTCCCTCATAAGACCTAATCTGGGCACTTTGGGGAGATTTTGGGGTGCAGAGAAGTGCTCATCTTCCTCCTCTCTGCCTACCTGATCCATGTGATCTCCATTACACTTCTTCTGAGGTGGAAATATCAATTCAAGAATGGTGTCTCCCTCAGGGGCAGGGTGAGAACTTTAGTCATTATGAGGGACTCAGACTAGAGCCACTGCTCCTTTATGTAGAAAGGGGCCAGTTGAGGTAGTTTGGGCATCTAGTGAGGATGCCACCTGGTCTCCTCCCTACTGAGGTGTTCCAGCCACGTCCAGCTGGGAGGAGGCCATGGGATTAGACTGAGGAGCAGGTAGAGGGATTATATCTCCACACTGGCCTGGGACCACCTCAGGATCCCCCAGTCAAAGCTGGTGGATGTGGCCAGGGGAAGAGAAGTTTGGGATCCTGTGCTGGAACTACTACATAACCTGACTTCGGGTGTGCGGTTGATGATGGATGGATGTTGTACGAGATCACATTTCATTAAACAGGTATTCAGACCGCTATTTAATCTTAAAACACAAGATCCAGACTTGTTTTGGTTATCACGAGTTGAAAAACCTGATCTCCCGTCTGTAAATTCTAGCGGACAATCCAGAGGTCATTGAGACGGAGCGTGATGGATCATTGTTACTGATATCCAGAGAAACAGCCTGTTTTCCCTGTCAGTGTAGGTCACCATGTGGTGAAGAAAACTTATTTCCCAAAGGATTTCACACAGATGTTTCCTATACATCTTTAAATGACAGATACCTTCAAACCAGGAGGACACAGAGGTCCCTTCCCTCTGACTGACAGGATGGCTCATGATTGATGAGGACATTCACCGACCTGAACAAGTTTATTTTGCATTATTTGATAAGACCTGCTGCACTACAGAGATACTCACCGGGGTGCTCATCAATCTTCTTTTAAAGCCTGTGTCCTTAATGATGCCAATGATGATATCCCTTATCAGTTAAATCAGAGAGCCCCTCTTTCTCTCCCACCTACCGGGCCTCACCTCTGCACCAGACGTGACCCAAAAGCTGATGTAGAAACGAGGCATCTCACCAGAAAGTGGTCTTGGTTGTGTTGCTCAACGGTGCTGTTTGAGGTACTTTCAGCATGAAAAAAGATCCCAGAGATGGGACATAATTGGAAATGAAAACGTGGTTGAAATATGAAGACAGTTTCACACACAAAGACAATATTCAAATGCAGAATTTAAGAATGCCAACCTGTCCTTGAGCAAGGCATTGGTGGGGATCGGAAGTGTGGAATAAGAAGGGAAAATATGAACCTATTCATCTTGAATGAGTTTAGGTCAATTCAAAATCATCAAGATCAACAGTGAAGAAGACGGTGTCAAAGGACGCATGCGCAATTATCACATGATCAATACCGGAAGTATTAGTATTCCGCAGCCATAGGAAGCAAACGCCCTCACTCTGCAAAACATATAAGCTAGCTGTGTGAAAATTAGCTACAGAGGGGCAGATAGATATGGGGGGATCTCAGAGCGTCGAGATACCCGGTGGAGGATCAGAAGGTTACCACGTCCTTCGAGTAAGATTATTTTTCCCCCGATGCATAACATGCAGATATGAGGGACGCTGACACCAGCTGGCTAGCCGGCTCGTAAACGTGTTTGACAGCCTCGGTTTGGCATCTTAAACAACATCTTAATCAAACATTTCTTCATAATTCACAGTCAAATGTTTTTACTATTACTCCTGGAAAAATTATGGTCAGTTTATACTGGCCATTATTCTCCTTTTCTCCAATTACCTTTATTAATAATCCCCTGACTGATCACCTAGCAGTGTGTTAGCGTAATAGCTATGATGATGATCAATATTTCTGTTAGAATCTTGAATGATATCACAACAAAGATTTTTTAATATGCCGTCTTTATGCATGAATACAAAATAGTCGTAGTTTATTGAAGTTTAATATTTCCACGTAGACTTGTCAATATGCATTGTCAATCCTCGTGTGGATATCTGAACATTGTTGTGTTGTCATTCTATGTGAAGTACCTGTGAGAGCCATGAAACCGAAGTAACGTTCCATGTATTCCATGTGAAAACCTATATGGCCAATAATGGATTATGATAATACCAAACCAAATAACGTAATTGTCATGATGATTAGTAGTCCCAGTAACACAGCAATAATCTTTCTAAATGTCACATCCCAGCATAGTAACTATGATCACATTGTATGGTCCGTTTTATATGATATCATGCAAATTGAGGAAAACTCAATTTAAAAAATTGTCGGTTGTAAATTTAAACCTTACAATCTCAGGCACATGGAGTCATGCACCCCTGGCCTTACAAAAAACGGGACTCCAGACGTCCCAGCCTCTTTGTCATCTATGTACCAATGTATTCTCTTAGTGGCATTCACATAAGAATGCTGCCAGTTTAACTGTGTTGAGTTAGGGCATCCTCTTCAAACAGCTGCCAGATTCGTGCTGAAATGTTGACTGAACATGCTATCCTATTATGTTCTGCCCACAATACCTTTTACCCTTTGTTGCTTTGGGAATTTAATGTTTTACAATTGGTCAAGTATCTCTATTTTGATCTCTGTACTGCTTTTGCAGGTACAAGAGAATTCCCCGGGTCATTGTGCAGGACTGGAGCCCTTCTTTGATTTCATTATTTCCATCTGTGACACTAGATTGGTAATGTTGTTAGCTACATGTCAATAATGGTACTCTCAGTATTAACATTGCTTCTACTGTAATAGGTCATTATATATGATTGTATTTCTCCATCAAGTGATATATATGCTATAACTCCATTTCCCTTTGATAGAACAAAGACAATGACACCTTAAAAGAATTGCTGAAGGTCAATGTGGAGAGGCCCATCAAGATGCTGGTGTACAGTAGCAAGACACTAGATGTGAGGGAAACAACTGTCACACCCAGCACTTTGTGGGGGGGCCAAGGTCTTCTAGGGGTCAGCATTCGCTTCTGCAGCTTTGAAGGAGCCAATGAAAATGTTTGGCATGTGCTGGTGAGTGGTCTCATACTTTTAGACTTTGAAGTGGTGCTGAAATGTGTTACTGTTGTGAAGGTATGTTAGGATTTATAATTCCTCGGCTTCAAAACAAATGAGCATGTTTGTCATGCAGTATGTCTTGTGTGTCTGCACTGTACTTGAGGTTTTGTTAAAATTTGATTCAGCCTCTACTTAAAGTGTATAAATTATCCTATGTTGTGGAATTTTCTCGTTGTTGTGTGTGCATTGATTACACTACATAATGAATTTCCTTGGATGCCCATTGTACCGTCTAATTTTTATAATCTGCTGCTATGAAGAATATTGGATACCTTGATTTAATGGACTCTGGTTTATTTCATGTCCAGGAGGTAGAGCCTAATTCTCCTGCAGCCCTGGCTGGTTTGAGACCCCACACTGACTATGTCATAGGTGCTGATACAGGCATGATGGAGGTACTTATAGCATTGGCTAAGGTTAAAAAAAGACTTTACAATGCTGACCTGTTCAACTGCTGCTAACCTCGCCACCCTTTTTTATTCAACAGAGTGAGGACTTGTTTTCCCTCATTGAAAGCCACGAAGGCAAAGGGCTAAAGCTGTATGTGTACAACACCGACACAGATACATGTCGTGAGGTAGTAATCACTCCAAATGGTGAATGGGGTGGAGAGGGAAGGTATGATAATCATCTTTAGTCGGAAATTCTCTTTTACAAATGCCTGTCATTATTGTCAGGGAAACATTTCTTAACTTCTTTCAACAATTTTAAGACCCTTAGGCTCATGAATATGACATTTAGTAAAGGTTGGCCCTTTAAGTTCAGGTTTTAAACTAACAGCAGAGCTAAATAATTCTGTTTTTTTAGTCTAGGATGTGGGATTGGCTATGGCTACCTGCACAGGATACCTATAGCACCATTTGCAGATGGGAAGAAGATCAGTTTCCATGTAAAGGCTCCTAGTCTACCAGTGTCTCCACTCCAAGATGGCTTCACAGAGGTAGCAGAATGAGTAGAATCTCTTTTTGGTGTGAGAATCAATGTGAATATACTTGTTGAATGGTACAGAATGTGGTGATTTGTTGCTTGTCTTCTTTTCCTTGCTGGGAGCGTTATCTCGAGGTCTCCTGCATTCCAGATTTTCTAAGAAACATTTTGTTGTGCAGGTTCACCTCTCTGCTGTCAGTTGCACTGTTCCATCTTCTGTGTCTTCCACTGTAAATGTTGGATTGGAACAAGCTCTTGCTGGTCTGTCAGTCAGCACAACCCCACCAACTGTGCTTAGTGCTTTGCAAACAGGTACGCTCTTGTCTGCTACTGAGCAAAATGCATCATTCAAACCCATGTTGCTACCTTACAGAGATTAACTCAACAAGCTTCTTGACATTGTCTTTAAGAAAGAGAAAAAAGTAGGTCAAGTTGAAGTCCCTGGTAAAGAAATGTTTGTTATGGGAAACTTGATGATGCACAGATATTGTGAATGGGATTTTTTGGCTTACATTTCCTTTGCAGGAGCTCCAACTGTACCAGTGCTGCCTACTGAGATCACCCCCTCCCTGAATGCCCCAGTGTCAGCCAGTCCTTCTGTTATATTACCAGGCCAGTAGAATATAACTCATTGATCCATGATGAATGGAAAATTGTAGCTACTCAGGCCTGGTGGCAGTATCACCGGGTGTTCAAAAGCAACCTTGTGAAACATGTATACATTGCATTGCATAAATGTCTAATCTTTAATGCACAGGTTTAATGCCTTTACCTGGAGGTCTTCCATCCCTTACCAGTTTACCCAACCTCAATATCACCTTACCTGACTTGAGTAAAGTATCGCTACCTGGGACAGGTGAACTACAACGAACAGGTAATTTTCTTTTCAGGCTCATGAACTGTGCTCCTTTTTGAGATTGAGACACTTTATTATCATTGTAGATATACAGTGAAATTGTGTTTGATAACTCAGAAACTAGCATTAATAGAAAAACAAGATTAAAAAAAGATCCATGATAGAGACAAGAAACATGAGGTAAATAAGGTCCGTTTTTACGTGTCACAATTGGTACCCATGTTGTGAGGGTGGACCAAGATGGAGTGTGGAGATTAGAGCCAGATGGTCTGGACTTCGATGGCCCTATATCTCTTCCCTGATGGCAAGGGAACAAACAGACTGTGATCTGGGTGGCTTGGGCCCTTACTTATATTGCTAGCCTTATGTAGATGGATGGCATACGCTGTATCCAATTTTGGGAACATAACTGTTGCAATCTTTTTTTAAATTATATTAAAAAAGATTATCCGCTTTTTCCCATCCTAATTCCTGGACTTGCCTATGGCTGGATCTGTCCTATTGAAACCCCTGTTGAACGTTGACAGAAAGGAGGAAGCCGTAGCATGTGTCTCCTCCAAGTCACATGATGACCAGCCCTCAATATTTGACACACCACGGTCTCGTGGGGAAAACGCAGTGCTTGGCTATCAGAGAACGAATTGAGAGTACTTTCCGTTCACTTAACCAGAGGGGGACACTAGTGAACCTAGAATCCTTTGTCCAACCTAACCCTTATCCTCATGTGAGACTTAGCCAATTGTACCTCGCTAACTATGGACCTCTGGCCACGGCTGGAAACGGTGCAGCCAGGATTCGAAGACTCAGCTGCATGACACAGAGATGTGGTGAACATAGTTGCCTTAACCCCCCACGCCACCGGAGTTTTTACAATCTTTTGTGCCATTTTTACCACCCAGATCAAGTCCTTCCAGTTGTCAACAGTGCAGCTGACATACCCCACCATGCCACAGCAGCAGATGATACTCTCTATTGTCTTTCTGTAAAAGTTAGTGTAAAAGTCTAGGTGCTGAGGGGAAAGTTTGGCCTGTTTGAGTTTTCTTAGGAAAAGGAAAGGGAAACTCCTTTATTTGGCGCTTTTATTCTTACAATGAAATTTGCCTGCTGCATTTAATTTATCCTATTGTATTGGGACAGTGGGCTGCTGAAGCACCCAAGGACCAATTGGGTACAGTGTCTTACCATGTCCACCTCCACAACATGGGGACTAATTGTGATGTGTAAAATGGACCTCTTATCATGATGGCAACCCCTTTGCTGCATTTGTAATTGTTTGGTGGTAGTAATACTTAGTGGTTCGATTTCCACAGGTTTCCCACCACTAGGTCCACTACCTCCTCTAAACCTGCCAGGCATGCTTCCTTCTCAGCTGTCCATGGTCCCTGGCCTTACATTGCCTCCACCTGATTTTGTTCACCACGCCATCACAACAACCACTGCACCCCCTGCTGAAAAGATGCCAGTGCCCTCGCAGGATACCGCATCTCAGTCAACCATCATCCAAAAGGTTACCACTTCACCAATCCAAATTCCAATCCCAGCTTCCGTGGTCATTCCTGAACCAACAGATATTGTGGTGTCTTCAGAGTCTTCCTAGCAGAGATGGCATCTAGCATCTTCCTGTGTCATTAGCTACTCTCAGAAGATGTGCCTTACGGGGTTTATTGGGAACAGTGGGACAAACAGCATTTTATAAATTACAGTGCTGTTTGTGGGAAAGAACTGGTTTCTGAAAAGATAAAATGAGAATTACATAAAAAGAAACTAATATCATGTGGGGCAAAA
This sequence comes from Regalecus glesne, assembly GCA_900302585.1. Classification (NCBI taxonomy): domain Eukaryota; kingdom Metazoa; phylum Chordata; class Actinopteri; order Lampriformes; family Regalecidae; genus Regalecus; species Regalecus glesne. The sequence goes on along the minus strand of OMLC01066305.1, from coordinate 11,028 downwards.
CAGCAGCTCAGAGGTCATAACCAATTGTAACACTTAAATACTGGGTTAAGGCAGCAGACCAGCATTGCATGGATCTGCTCAACTGGCAAGTTGTAAATTTGGCCATCAAGTAACAGCTCCGTTAGTATACTGGGAAATATTTGTAAATATTAAGAATAATTTTTGCATTTATACATGGGTGTTAAAAGTATTGAGGTGCTCCTGGGGGTATCAGGCAGTAATGTAGATTTTTTTGAGAAGAGCAGTTTTTTTGCTGCAGTTATGTAGCCTTTAAATGTTCTGAATTGCCTTTTGTTGTAAAAAATAGTCTGTAAAGTCAGGCTTGAGTGATTAAATTGAGTATTTTCTGTACTTTATACCCATGCCTCAATAGTATTGATGTCCATCGTAAATTGCTGGTTCCCTTGGTTGAACACACCCATCAATTTGAACTTGTGGTTGTGATGTGGACATTGCATAGAATACACAAATTCAAGGGACCAAACCCACGCAGCTTTGATTTCCTTTCCTTTCACAATTGGCCTAAAATACTGCAATACCCATCTAAACCACAAGGTATCACTGTCAGCCCAAACATGAGACTAAGACCATTAGGCAGCTATGAGGGTAAATAATCAATTTTTTGTGCAGTGGTTCTCAACCCGTTTTGGTTACCGTTACCACCTTAATTAATAGGTTTTGTTTAATATTTTGGGGGAAAAATTATATAGTAAAAATACTCTTTCAAATAAAGTAAAATAAGAATATGCACCCAGGATTGTTTTTATGCATTCAGGCAACAAGCATGGACTCATGTCCATGAGTAACTTGGATGGCATCCAGTGCTTTACATGTGCCCCTATCTATGGGCTTAGTGGTTATGTCAGGAAAGGCATGTGACATAAAATTACGCCAATTCATCATGCGGATTGAAGAGACCATAAAGGATTGCCCGAGGCTTCATATGGGATCAGTCGAGGGTTGGGTTCACAACGCTGCCACTGGTGCTGTACCCTTACAGAGTACCGCTGTTGAGAACCACTGCAGTAGGTTGTGTTGGGGAATGAAAAATGTTTGATTTCCTGGTGTTTATTATTTCTTACTCTTAGAACTGTACAACTTATACCCAAAGTGGATCATACAGCCCTTTAAAAGTAAGAGCAACATCAAAAGCAGCAAAATGAAAACACTCAAAGAAACTAATTTTACAAGGGGACATGTTTTAACTTTTGTACACCATGGTACTGTTGCAATTCAAAATTGGAAAATCTCCTATACAGCATATACATTTTCTCTCATCTGCTTTTAATATTCCTGCATAGGATTTTGTACATTGTAATTTCTCTACATTTGGTTATTCTGTGCATTAAACATTAGTATGCTGCTTGGGCCTATATGTCTCTAGATGCCACTTGTATGCTAAACAATACATTCTTATGGCTAAACTCAAAGCCTTAACACAGAAAAAATGGCCAAATCGATAGTGAAATCAATGTAGACCTATATAAACTGACTGTCTGCTCCTTACAGTAAATTAACTCCTAGCAGCTGAATCATTTGCACCCTGGCAGGACCATGTTAATTATAAACAGCAGGCTGCCAGGTCTCCCTTCGGCCCTTTAAGGCTTTATCCATCAGCAGACCGAACTTAAGTGTCCAGTCATAATTTCTTCAAGGTACTTTTGTCAGTTTCAGTGCTCTTCTGGACCTTTACAAGATCCATTTACCCATGTCGTTTAAAAAAAAAAAATCCACCCATCCATCAACCTCAACCACTTATCCGAAGTCGGGTCGCGGAGTCATGCTGGAGCCTATCCCAGTGCTAATTGGGTGAAAGGCGGGAAAACACCCCGGACAGGTCATCATTCCATCACAAGGCTTAAAAAAAAGCCTTTCCTTAATTAAGTCCTCCTGTTGATCATGTCCTGGTAAACACCACAGGGTCAAGAGGGCCAAAGTCAGAACTCTTGGCCTTCTTGTCCTCACTATCTTCCACCTTCCACCCAGAGCTGCATGTTACCCCATGCCTGGTTCACAGGGGAGCTCTGTAGGGATGGGAGCAGCTCACTGGTCATACGATATTTGCAGCATAGTGCAAGGCAGTCAGTATGAGATGATGCTTGAGGAAGGTGGTCCTGAGCCACCAGCATTCATCTGCAGGTTCCCAGAAGAGCTGGACCGCCTCATGTGGGGGAGCAGGTATGCATCACTTCCCAGCTGGTGAACGTCAAACCGGTCTTCCTTCCTGTATGCAAGGCACCGCCTTATAAAGGCCTGAAGAGAGAGAAAAATTATACCAATGACTGATGGTAAGTAAAATTCAAGTTTACAAAATGCAATATTCAACACTTTAACCATGAATATACATGTCATTTTGGAACGGCCACATCAAGCACACCTTTGCTTCATTACTGGCAACTGGCTTGACAGGGAATTGAACGTCTGTAGCTTTGAGTATGGTATTCTCCTGCAAAATGTCCTGTTGTGATTGATTGTGGCCGAAAGGCTGAAAAAGAGTAAGTGGGTTGTTTATCACACAGAAATCATCAGGGGACAAAGTGTGTGGTGGGGGATAGAATTGAACAGGCCTTCCTTACCTTTCTTCCATACAAACATTGGAAAAAGATAACGCCCACAGACCACACATCCACCTTATTAGAGATCTTTGGAGGTTCTTTACCAACCACAAAACACTCAGGGGGCAGATACCTGGCCAGACCAAACAGAAAAGAGACAATGGTTGTGTCCTGGTGTTAACTCCTCTAAGAGCCTGGTGTTATGCAAGTACAAGTTGGGAATCTTACCAGTAGGTCCCTGCACCCTGCGATGTTAGGTCCATCCCATCTACACCATAATTATCATCATCCATAATTTTGGACAAGCCAAAATCTGTAATTTTAATTTCCCCGCAGGCTGTGCCATCCACCAACAGGATATTACCTTGAAATCACAATGAAAGTCAGTCATCACAAGGTAGGAATGCATAATTTCAATGAAATAATACTATGCCTAAGATGGTAGTTTTTGTTTAATTCACCAACATCTTAACACCTGAGTTTTGGGCACTTATTTAATATCTGATGACAAAGATCTTCTACAAGCTTGGTGTGTCATCAGCATGTTTACCGCCAAATTTCACCTCTTTAAACCTGCTACTACTTGCATCATTCTTCTGCATTTTAGCTGATTAGAGGGGAATCAAACAGTATTTTTTCCAGGGAAAGTCATACCTGACACATACCGTTAAAATTAGTTAACTATAAAAGCCTTCATGACTTGGATATTTGTTTCTTTAATACTCAATGACGGAGTATACAAAATGACATTTGGTATGTCAATTTTCAGGATTTTAGCTTCAGGATCCCTGTTGAACTCATGTAGCTCTGCTTGCTAAGAGAAACCTCATTTGGTGCACCATAATGCTAAATTGACTCATTTTTATATTGCACTTTTTCTAGTCTACTAACCACTAAAACTACTTTATGATGTATTCTCATATTTACCAAGCATTGGGGATTAAGGCTGGCGCCCTTTCCCGACGCCCCGTGGTAGGCTCAAACCCGCAACGCCCGACTTGGAGGTTCATGCTCTACCACTGAGCTACTCTGGCCCCACACTGAAAGCCCGACTATTTGATGACAGTCAAAAAGGGTGTGTTTACCTGGCTTGAGGTCATAATGGATGATGGGGGGCTTGATTTCATTTAGGTATCTCAGTGCATTCACAATCTGCATGACAATGGAACGAGCCTCCTTCTCGGTCATTAATTTGTGCTGCTTCAGGTAGAAGTCCAAATCATTGCCTTGGCAGTATTCCAGAACAGTGCAAAATCTATCCAGTGGAATAAAAAAAACAACCAATATGATTCCACTACAATGAGGGTTCTGTAAATGCCTGAACAAGAAAGCGACAGTGACTCACGTGTCTGTATCCAATGAGAAATAGTCATAGAGTTTCACAATTCTTGGATGATCCAGCTGTTTATGTATTCTGTACTCTCGACATGCATGCCTGTGAAAAAAAGGTACAGGAATACTACCAAAAGTGTTTGCTTGAATAGAAAGGTGCAGATGCTGTACAAAAAGCTTGTATTAACTAATGACCAAAACAACAAGGCCAGGCGCAGCACACCTCAGTGGGTAGAGCAGTTGTCTTGTGATTGGTTGGTTGCAGGTTTGACCCCAGGACCTGCAGAGAAGTGTGTCAGTGTCCTTGAGCAAGACACTGTGGCTCTAATTGCTCTGTCCTGTGATAGATTGGTGACCTGTCCAGGGTGTTTCCCCACCTTTTGCCCAATGAGTGCTGAGATAGGCTCCAGTTCCCCATGCGACCTGACTTCAGATAAACTGTTGACGATGGATGGATGGAGAACAAGGCCAGTACATACCAGCACAAGCTGTTGTGAGTCTTGGATACTCCCATTCACTTCAATATAGAACAAGTAGATGTGTGTCCGCTCAAGCCGATGAGTTTTAGTAGTGTTCTATTCTCCGGCCTCAATACTCCTCCAAACTCCCTTTTTCTTGTAATTTAGTAAAGGAAAATAAAAAGGTGCTAATTTAATTATATACTCTTTTTTTCATGTTTGATGGGCATCAAACAGGTGCTTCTGGTGGGTGCTACAGTCAGCACTGGACTCGGAGCCATTTGATTCACTGCTCCATTTCTATGAAGGTATGTCCTTGGCCTTTAAGGTTGCCTTCATGCTTGGTATGTTTTGAGTCTGAAACCCACTTCCACTGTCCTCCGGGCTCTGCCAGTTTGCTTTTACACTGGAATTTTTTCATTACTTTCCATGCTGTGTTCATGTTAATACCTTCACCATCAACTAGCATCAGCTATTTACCACCGTTGCCAGGCAATGAAGCTCAGAGGAAAGAGTGGGTAAGCAAGACACACTCAACATGATTTTCTCCCATTGCCAGAATAGTCATGCTGCCGATAAAATTTCACCACTACTTTTCAAGTTCTAGATCAAATTTTCGACTCATCTTATAAAATCCAAACTTAGCCCACACTTGTGATCCACAAGTGTTTAGTGGTGCCTTGTACATTTCCTCATCATCAGTCAGGTAGTGGAGCACGTAGAAAGTGGGTTTTATTTGAGCAAGCAGCAAGAGACCACGTGATGACAGAGAGACATACTGAGAGAGAGAAAACAGGAAGAGATTGTTTGAGGAAACAAAGATAAATCGAGATCCGTGTTCCATCAGGCTTTACCGATACGCTGAGCCCCGTGTCAATTTTGTCCCCGATTCCCTTCCAACTTTACGGATAGAAGGCATCTGAGTTTTTATCTTAAAATATGGATGCATTGAAACCATTTTTTTCAGACCAAGTACAATTACTTAAACTTGGGTACTTGCTGGCAGCATTACAGTTTTAACAAAGACTAAAAAAATCATCAGATCCTTCTCACTTTCTTACCGTAACAAATGAAATATGAAAAATGTTATACAACTATTTTTGGCATTTTAACATTCAACTTTAAGTTTTTCTGAACAAAAATGACACTGACTACATCCGTGTTGTATGCTAGCTGTGTTTTCTAAGATTTCTATATGCATACTGAGTTTTTTCATATTGTGCTTGTGGGTGGTTAAGCAGGGTTTGGAAAACCCAGCCACTAGGGGTGCACCAGCCAGTGCATTCTCAGTCCTGGTCTAAAGCCCAGACAAATGGGGAAGGTTGCATCAGGAAGGGCATCCAGTGTAAAACCTACGCTAAATCAAGTATGTGGATCATAAATCAGATTTCCAAGCTAGATCGGTTGAGGCCTGGGTTACTGACGGCCACCAACAGTGCTATTGGCCAGCAGGTTGCCAATGGAAACTATTCTACTGTTGGTTGAAGGAGAAGGAGAGGGGCAAGACATGTCCAGAGATAGCAGGAGAAGAGGAAAGGTAGGACAGTTGAGGTGGAGGTCAGAACTTTGAATGTTGGCACTATAACTGGTAAAGGGAGAGAGATGTCTGAAATGAGGAGAATGAAGGTAGATATACTGTGTGTGCGAGAGGGGTAGGGGTGATTCTGATGGAAGAGTAGGTTGCAGGAGAAGAGTGTCGGACAGAGTGATGAGTATGAAGCTGGTATTTGAAGCTGTGATGATGGATGTCTCGCAAGTTTGGTGTAAGATAACGAAGAATTCTGGAGTTAGTTGGATGAAATGGTGGAGAGTGTACTCAAGGAAGAGAGAGTGGTGATCGGAGTAGACTTCAACGGGCCTGTTGATGATGCGAACAGAAATGATGGCCAAGTATGGTGTCAAGGAGAGGAACATGAAAGGACATAGTGGTGGATTTTTAAAAAAGGAGGAAAGTGGCTGTGGTGGATACATTTCAAGAAGAGGGAGGAACATAAGGTGCTGTATAAGATGTAGGAGGGTGTACACAGATGGACTTTTTTATCCAGGAGGTGCATCTGAAAGGGATTCGAGACTGCAAGGTGGTGACGGGAGAACATAGCTAAGCAGCATCAGACGGTAGTCTCTAGGATGTCTTTGGAGATCAAGAAGATGAAAAGAGTGAAGCCAGAGGGCAGTATCAGACTAATACCAATACTGGTATCAGTGCATCCCTATCTTAAATGTTAAGAGTAGAACAAGTAGGATTTACCTGAAAATTAATGTATACACTCATACAAAAATAATCCCTCTCCATCCTCACTTATGACCCACTAGACACGTGTTGCGGTGTCTGTATCTGTAGAGACACTGTCCTCTGCCTGTATTTTACTTTGCTGTGCATGGGAAGTTTCTGGGCATTAACCTGTTGGACGCGGCACTCAAAAATGTAGTAACCAGAAGCCAGATTGAAATTGTAAGCACGCATCCTGGAGGGAAGGTATGACAATGACGGACACAGCACCAAAAAGATGCAATTATAGAGAGGCGAAATGCCAAGTGGACAAAGCTCGTTCCAAAATGAGAATGAATCTGGAGTTGGATTTCACCTGCTGGCGAGCATTGAAGGAGAGGATGGGAATGAAGACTGACGCAGAGTTGGCCTGTACACTGGGACGTGTTCTGGCAACTGCGGTCAGGGAGCTTGCGCTTCTGGTGCTGTTGAGCCAGGAAGGAGGGGCAAACTTTGAATGTTGTGTTTACAAACTGCAACTGACCAGTTGTACTCATTCCGCATTTAAGCCCCAAACATTGGTTCCAATATGTTGTCACATCCCACTTGCAGTGTACTCTAAGCGTAGCAGAAAGTGGAACTCAAAAAATTGCATAAATCTGAATTTAGATATTAGAAATGTAGAAAATTGCTTTCATACCAATCATGAACCATACTGTAACTCTCATAAAGTGGACTCTAGGCCCCCATTTTCAAGCAGAATGTAGTATGGTTTCTTAGTTAATATCTCTCTGGGTTTGGAAAAATCTTTCAAACATATCAAATGCACTGAACTTTATGGTCTGACAAACCTGGGTCCAGACTAAAAAGTTAAACATGAATATCTCCTAAATGGTTACACTGATTAACCACTCAGGGTCACATATTTTATGTTAGAGGCCAACATACTTATGATAGTTTTCCTTTTTCTCCTCTCTCCAGTTCTTGTTGAGCTGGTGGATCTTCACAGCAGCATAACGTTGTTCAATCAAGTCAAAAGCCTATAAATATACACAAAAATATATATTTATCCCACCTAAATTTAATGATACATTACTCTTTTCTGTTAAAAAACTGTGATGTCAAAATTCAGTGACTTACCTTGTAAACTTCACTAAACCCTCCTCTTCCCAAAAGGTGTAGTAGCAGATACCGCTCATTCAATGTTGGGTGATCTTTGAATCTTTAGACACAAAACCACAAGAGGCAGGTGAAGACTTCAATTGGAAAAAGTCAACCTTCTTAGTGAACAACTGTCTTTCTTGAAACCTAGCCAGTGCCCAACAGCACATGAAAAACATGAAAAAGGTCTGACTGGCTTTATGTGGCCTCAGACAAATCTGCAAGTAGTTATAGGAGAGTCCCATAGGTAGATAGAAGATTCCTATCGGATTTATTTTCGCATATGAAAGTCGTCAAACCTGGAAATATCCCATTTAATTTGTGGTTTTTTTTCTGGTTATATAGTCATAATAAATATTCAATCTATGCCAGATCTAAGTCAAAATAACACTCAGAATTAGGTTCTTTGTACAAGGTTGTCTTAATTGTAGCCAAATTTGTGTTCTAGCAGGCAGCTGGACAAGGATATCTTATTCTACCTTTTACCATAAAATGACTGCCAATAATAGCTAAGTGTGTACATTCTGACCTGATGTCAGCAAACTGCCCAAGAGATTGATGCAAACTCACTGTGAGCTGTCTTCGTTATTTATTCTCTTCAGTTCCCGAATGTGAAGGTTGCGCACTCTTTCCAGACGCTCCAGCTCTGCCTGGATCTCAGCTTCTTCCTATAAATGATTCAAGTGCACATACTCAGACACACGAGGGGAATATCTGAGCATTGACTTACAAGGAAAGGGAGCTCATCAAAATCCACTTCTACTCGCTTGACTAGTTTCATATTAAATATTAACGGTTGACTTGGTAGACTGTCAGGGACTGCGTCTGATGGTTATTCATTGGGAAAACAACAAATACTTCAACAAACTACAAGCCAACTCCATCCATAGAGAGATTTATAGAGCCAAAATGGTGCAGCTCATGGAAAAGGAAGCTTGGGATGTGTTAAAGTGATTTGATATGACCAATTTCTGCAACTAAAAACACCCCGAAAAAGACTGGATACTTTCTTTCAGTTTACTCACACCACTTAGTAATGACTGCTGTAAAGTGCAGACTACAGTATGGTATCCTGCCAATAACCTGGTTTATGGACAGACCATTGTCATTATTTTCATAATAATAAGAATGAGCAGCTTATCTCCCATGTCTGCATGTATAGTGCATACTGCTAAAAATCGCTTCGGGACTAATATAAAGCTCTTCTTTTTTTGCCAAAATGTGCAGTCCACTTATTGTGGACATGAAAGAAGAAGCTCTTGCTCAATTTGATTCAAATCTAGCAATGCATACGTGTAGCTCCTTCAAAGAAATGGGAATTAACCATTTGACACAACAACAGAGAGCCTTTCCAGTACTGAAGTGCATTCTGACTTTATGGGCCAGGCTCGGAACCCAACCAACCTTCTTGAGATGTCCAAGTCGCAGTTTAAAGATCTCTTCCTGTTCATGGTACTCCGCAAGGGTCAACCTTTGAAAGAGACAAGACATATATAGAAATCTAGTAAAACATTTCCTTGTGACAACAGTATCCTCTTGCATACTTACACTTTGTTCATAGTTATGTAACCTCCATGTGACAGATGGATATGTTGGGTTTGATGATTTCCTTTCACTCCATTCCTAAATAACTAGGTTTTTGGTGTATTTCAAAGTGTCATCATACATATAACAGCATATAAACTGAGAAAAACTTTATATCTCAACCACTGTGTTTGACTTTACAGAGGGTACTTTTATAGCTATGATCTGAACTCACAGCTGAGGTAGACTGGGCTTGAGGAAGGGATCACTTTCAGCCCCGTTCACAGCCTTTGTTTTGCGTTGCTTTGGCTCAGAGTTTGTGCTTAGTGCTTGGGAGTTGCTTGAGGATGGCGGTTTCCTTTTGGCTAACAATTTTCTCTGCCTCTCGATTTCTTCCCTCTGTTGGTTTATCCATTCTTGTTGTCTAGAGATGAAAGACACTCTTTAGCATACCATGAAATCAGCAATATCATTTTCCAATATCTTGCACCCTTAATGAACTTTCCATAAACTCAGAAAGCCCTGAACATTGACCACTATCTTTAAGAAACAAAGTAGTTTGGTAAAGTTTCAACGGATTGAGATCCATTTTGTTTAACACCAGTAGCAAATTCGTTTCTCTTCAATGGAGACACTCAAGAAGACAACCTCAAAATAGGGCACTCACTTCACAAGGTTTTGAAAAGCATAGCCATCTGTCCACTGCTCTGTGAAGGAGGCTCCATGTCTCACTGTGGTGAAATGACCTAGGCGTAGTCTATCCTGCATGCTCTTCTCCCGACATGCTTGCTTCTCTTGTTTGCTCTGAACACAACAGCACCTTTATTAGTGACCAATATGAAATACATGACTGCATGTGACCGTCAAGAGCATGACATGAAAAAAAAGCACGTACCTTCTCTATGAGTAGCTTCTTGCTCATGGTGATACATTTATTCAAGCGTTCCTTGTATTTTTCAAGTAATTTCTGTTGTTCATCAATCTGTCTCCTGAGGTCACAGTTTGCCTATCGAGTGGAGCAATTTGAATCAATACTTTCAGATGATCACACTCAATCCATCAATTGTTGAAGGTCTTGAAATTATCCTTGATTTAGAAGCATAAGGTACAACTCTACATCTAGGTCTGTTTTACTCCAGTATCGATAAATATTAAATAATGGAAATGGGTTGTTTAGTAGAAATGGATCTCCAGCTATATTGACATGTCTGCAATGAAGTAGCCAAGGCCCAATGCCACCTGCTACTTACCCTTAGTAAATCGTCTATTCTCCCCTCCTTCTTCTCAAGGTCTAGATTCTTATTACTTTCAAGGGCAGCCAATTTCAGCCCTGTAAGGTCAGTCTGGAGTAGAGGACAAATAACTTGAGCAAACCTGAACTAGCTGCATAAAGTAAGAACGCTATGAACAGAAGACCCACTGTCATCCTCACCTGAACACATTTAATGGCCAATTGCTTTGAATGCATTAGATGGTCCCCAAAAGACAGACTTGTGGGAGATGAACTATTTTGTCGCATCTACAATGAAAAAGGAAAACATACTTTAAAAAAACTAGAGGAAAATTAATCAAGTGACAAAGCAAATCGATCATTGGTTTAATTATGATGGGATAACTTACAGCAGAGCCCTGAGCGGAGTGGGAATGTGAGTTCTGTGGTGAACGCATCACGGCGGGGAGACCTCTCACAGGACTGGACCCATTTCCTCCCTGGAACTGAAAGGTTAAGATAGGGCAACATCCCAGACACTCAGAAGCCTTTATATGTCACACTACATCTCATCTATTT
>OMLC01066304.1:0-20549 GCA_900302585.1 Regalecus glesne | reverse complement strand
GGGGCAGAGTTTCAGTTACCTGTCAGAACGACCTTCCCAGACACAAAGATGAGCAGGACAATTCGAGGTTTGATCATGCGGTAGATCAGCCCAGGAAAAAGCTCTGGCTCGTAACTGGAACAGGAAAACAGGCCATTCTGAACTATAATCATTCCATAAGTATCAAGTTAAAAATGGTTTGTATGCTACTTAACACCTCTGGTAGCTATTTGCTAGAATGTTAAAAAGATGTTCTTCAAAAGACTGAATGAAAATTTTCAGATTTAAAGCCTTAACTTTATTATTATACAAGCCAATATGCCAGAGCAATAAAATATTATAATCATAAACAAACTGATAAACATAAATTAACATAAACTAAAATTAAAAAAACTGAATTTGTGGGAAAAAAACTGAAACAAAACTAAAACAGTAATGCAGTTATAAAACAAAAATCTATTACAATTTATCCGCTGCTCCTGTTATCTGAAGTAAGCTATTATGAATACTTTTACAATTCAGTTTACCAGAATGGCAAGATTGCCTACTACAGGTTGTGATTAGGGAATTTCACATCCCAGGAAATCACAAAAACGGTGAATCAGTTCAACTGGACAACAAGTTTATTTTTTGTCCAGTTAGGCATTTTTTTCACCCCATTCTTAGTGAGCATCCTGATTTAAATCGCTGTTCCTTAAAAGAGGGCTGGGTTGGTCACATACTGGACAGAGAGCTGAGGATGACATTCAGATGAATCTTGAAACGTACCAAGTTTCCTTATCTTCCTCTTTTCCACTTAACACAACTAGTACCTTCATAGCTGTCCCCCTCACCATTTCTGTAGTAGTTGCTCAGCCATCTGGTAATTCTTCCCTCTCACCCTGTGTCTCAGTGTCTCCTCCCTAAAGTCCACTCAACAATCTTCCTTCTTCAACTTCTACCATTTGGTCCATGACTTTACCATCACTCTCTTCCTTTTCTTAAGCTCTCAAGTTATCTTACAGATGACCATCCGATGATGCCTAGCTATGTTCTCCTGTCACCACCTTACAGTTTCCAATCTCTTTCAGATTGCACCTCCTGCATAAGATATTGTTCACCTGTGCACCAGTTCCTCCACTCTTTTGTCACCCTTTGCCCCTCCCTCTTCTTGAAATACGTATCCAACAGTCATTTCAATACTTTTTTTGCAAAATTCACCATCTGTCCTTTCCTATTCCTTTCCTTGACAATATACCTACTCATCACCTCCACTCCCTTCACCAACATTCCCATTGAAGTCAAATCCTATCATCACTCTCTCTTCCTTGGGAACACTCTCTTACACTTCACCCGAGTCACTCCAGAATTCTTGTTTCTCTTCCATTCAACTCCAACCTTGTGGGGCATATTCACTGACAACATTCATCATCACACCTTTCCTTTCCAGCTTCATACCTTTCCAGCTTCACACTCAGTTTGACACTCTTCACCTCCAACACACTCTTCCTTGAGGATTATCATTACCCCATTTCCCCTACCATTAACAATATAGCTGAAGAGTTTGAAACCACCTCCAATGATCCTGCCTTTATTCCTCTTCCACCTGATTTCTTATGAACACAGTATATATACATTCCTTCTCTCAATCAACCTGCTCTCTCCCTTTACCGGTCATAGTTCCAATATTTAAGGTTCTGACTCTAACCATCACACTCCTACCCTTCCTAATCCTCCACTGCCTTTGGACATGCTTTTCCCATCTATTTCTCATTTGTCCAATATTGGGATAGTTTCAATCGGTGCTGTGCTTGCCAACAGTACTGATAGTGATTGTTGGTAACCTGGGCCTCAACCAATCTGGTATGGAAATCTGATTTATGATCTGCATATTTCTGTGTCCGTCCTCACAATGTGAAGACTAACCCTGACATATAAAAATGTACCTCACTGATATTTGGTGTGGTAAAGGTTCTATGCCTGATGCCCCTCCTGACACAACCTTCTATTAATCTAGGTTTAGGACCGGAACCAAGAATGCACTGGCTTGTGCATCTCCTGTGGCTGGGTTCCATACAGTATATCAAATTGAGCTATAATATGTAAATACCATCTTGTGGCACACATTAGTGCAAAATGTAGTTTGTCTGGAACAATGAACATATGAACACTTGCAGTGACTGAAATAGGATGACACTTTAGATAAGTAATCCAGAATAAATTGTTGGAAACAGCATTATATTGTTCAATTCATCCAATTAAAGATGAAGAAATGCACATAATGCTTAACTGGCCCTAAAGTAAAGCAAAATACAGAGGTTTGCTTTGTGTGCTGGGGGGGGGTTCATTCCACAGAAAATACTGCCCCCACAGCAAACCTCTTTTTAAAAAAGAAACACTGAGTATAAAAGCCAAAACACAGAAAATATAAGATGAAGGTAAAATTACCTGCTGAACTGTTGGTGTGTTAGGACCAATCCCTCTAGCCGTATTGGGAATTTGACATCGCAGCTGCCCACCATGTTCTGAATTTTAAAGTCCAGGAATTTAGCAGGGAAACCCAGCTTCTGCACCACACGGGCATACTTCCTAGCAGCAAGCCTAGATTGCTCTTCACTGAAGAGGTCAAGTGGGAAGCAATGAAATGACAGGGAAAAGAGGTCGATGATGGGTAGAGATATAGATGAAAGGAATGTGTACAGAAGAGAGGAAAGCACTTTTCCATTTGCGTATTCAAATGGAGCAAGGGAATTCTTACTACCTTGACCTTTTTTAAACTTAGTATTGGTGGTTAGCAAATTTAAAAGTCAAAACGATGTTTAAACTAATGTTTCCTAAACAGAATGTGCCTTACGATACAAAAAAAGAAAAATTGGCAGAATGCTAACCTCTTGGCTCCAGTGCACACCATCTTCCCAGAGCTGAAGATGAGAGCTGTGGTCCTGGGTTCTCTTATTCTCATGATAACAGCAGCAAAACGCTTAGAGGATACAAGAGTTCATAGTTAGTACAAATCAAAAGAGATAATTTATGTAGTGCTTATTATTGCACAGCATACCAGATAGAGGTATTTCTTCCATCATTGTAGCTGCAGCAACTACTTCTTTTATCTTTTCTATTAACTATTTTTGCTCTGGTTGTACCTGTGCCACCTCCTCCTCCTCTGTTCTATAGGATTCCAAATTCTAAAAACATTAACTACAAAAAAGTCTTCCCACTGTCATAAACTGATGAATTGTCAAACATGCAAAATACTTACTGAAGCAAAAAAGGAAAGAAAACAAATTTAATCATTGAACCGTTACGCCAAAAATGTCTGAAATTCTAAACAAACGGATTGTAAAAAGATCAAATTCATGAGTATCACACAGAAATACTATTCGTGGTGGTCTCACTTTGGGGTTGTATTCAGCATTCCTGGCTCTCAGAGCAATGGTCTTCAAATCAAGTTTACAGCCCAGATTCACTGTAGATACTATATTCCTGTTAGATGTGGAATGAAAGACAAAAGGCAAAATTAAAGATATGCGTGAATGAAAGAAAGAGAAACAAAAATAATTGAAGGAAAATCCTGTATCTCCCCCAAATATTTACAGTGAGTTAAACTTACTGTAGCTGTGGCACTATTCCAGAGCTCTCTGAGGCTGGTGTAGCAGGTGTGATGGGGGTCATTGGGGTCAGTGGGGTGGTGTAGAGAGGTGTGTTCCCAGGAAGTGCTGTGGTGGTGGATCCACCTACAGTCTGGGATTGGAAAAGTTGAGGAGTTTGGCCCGATGTACCTGGCAGACCTGGAAAAGAGAGGCTTGACTGCTTGATATATATAATAAAGACAATAGAAGTTGGTTTTATTCCAATATTGACAGCAACCCTATCCCTGTTGACAGAGAAGCTGTGTTCAAAATAGCAATCTATTTTGAATACCAAAACAGTATAAGAATGTGTTTATTATATCCAAAACCATAGAATGCATCCAATAGTATGCGAAAAATACACAGATGTTATTCTACAGCAAGAAAAATATCCTAGTATGTAAGCACTGGACACCACACTGGCATGAGTATCTCAAGACAATGGTCAGCAATGGTGGAGGGCAATACAAAATCCAACTGTAGAATGGTAGAACTGTATAAACGTATGTAATAGTAAATATTGAGACCAGCCAGGCACATTTTAAACCCGTCAGTAAACTCACTAAAATTGGCACGGGTGTAGTTACCCTTCAAATACAACTGCACACTCATGAAGACTCATTTCTGCCAGAACCTGGTAGAAAACAGAAGTCTGTAGGGACACTGAGCAGTATAGGTTTCTCCCCAATTAAAAACGTAGTAGATGTTTGTTATTCTTTGCATTTGTTTTAAACTCCGGTGTTATAAAAATGGACTTTAGGGCTTTAATAAATTAGCAGATTTACCCTTTTTTACCATTTGAATGAGTATTTGTGCTGTGGAGTCCCAGTTACAGCTGAAAATATATTAATATTTTGTAATGATGTAGTTCTGACAATTTCAAAATGATCTATAGTGTAAATAAGATCTTTCATATTTCATATCTTGGCGCCGGAGTGAATCAGCAGTAGAGCTTGTGCCTCCAAGTTGGGCGTAATGGACTTAGGAAATGTGCACTCAGCCTTAATCCCCCATGCTCAGGTAAATTTGAGCCATTCATTGTGAAGTGCTTTGTAAATTTAGTAAGTAAATTTACCATTTAATTTCAAAAGGAGCTTTCACAATGAGATGTGTACTTTCTTAATACTTTTAAGGTATCATCTTCAATTTATTTTAATTATGATTGATTCATAAGAGCCATTTTTCAAATCAGAATATAATTTATATGTAGTGACAATAGTAGATTATCCTTCTATACAAACCTGCACTGGCCTGTTGGGCTTGTTGCTGCTGCTGCTGCTGCTGCTGTTGTTGTCTCTGTTGTTCTTCCAAAATTGAGAGACTGTTTGTATTTTGGACCGGCTGAGGAGTAAGGCCTGAGCCATATGGCATCATAGGACTGAACATAGGCATGCCTGGGGTCATGGCACCCTATATCAAGAGAAAAACAATAAGATTTCATATTTTTGTATGTATCATGTAACCAATGTTGCTTGTGATCCCGCCACAACATTCCCTAATTTTGAGCAGTGAGTATTTTTGTGATAGGCAGCAAAGTGTCAGTTTTCACAAAATGTTCATCATAGCCATTTGTGATAATGGGCTATACAAATAAAATTGACTTGATGCTGCATTCATCTGAGTATTTATGTATGTATGTATGAGTGTGTGTGTGTGTGTAGTGAGGAAAATAAGTATTTCACCCCCTGCTGATTTTGTGACTTCGACCCCTTACAAAGAAATGAGTGGTCTATACTTTCCATGTAGACCAAAACAGTGAAGATGGATAACCTCCAAGCATCTTTCAAATTTAGATCATTATTTGGTTTAACTCTAGTTCTAAGATATCCATGACATTTGTTTACATTTTCCTCATCTAATGAAAAATCTGTAAAGACCATATTATGAGATTTCTTTTACATGCTACAAACTTGACTAATATTTTGCATCAGCACTAACATTTTATCATAGAACCAAGGTTTCGATAGGTAGGCAACAACTTCAAATTTAGCTGGAACAAAAAAGCCCAATCCTCTTTTTGGACCGCTGAATAATTTTTGAGCTGCACTTCTGTTAGTACATTTTCTCGGTGTCAAATCTCCACTTATTCCTTCTCCTTAATCATTGTCTTCTTCACTTCTCCTATGATAAGTCTTAATTTCAAATCATATCCTATCAGGCCAGTAGATGAGCTGATATTATTTGAATACCCCAAGTCTGATAGAATCATTACATCATATAAGCAAAATACTGCCTCTTTTGCTCTCACACACAGATTCTGCATATCTCCGTCACAATTTGATGTTGACATTTTACTCTAATCTAGACAAGTTGGCCTTCTTAGACAATGAAATCATAATTATCGGTGGGGATATTTGATTTTTGATGTTTATCGTAAACAAACACATACAGATCAGTACCTAAGGTTTGACTCACATCATCCACTGGAGAACAAACCAAGAGTAATCAGGATTCTGCACCACCGAACTGACAACATCCCACTTATACAGCGACCGGGGAAGGGATGAAGTCCCACATTAAACAAACCCTGGCTAACTGGGTGTTTTTCAAAGGAATATGCTCAATCAGGGCACCAGCCAATCAAAGCAACAGGGAGAACAGCTGCAAAGTCTTAAACCAGTGGTGATTCTGTATGTGGGAAGAATTTCACAACAAATGAGAGCCGTATTTTCCAAACACCACATCTCAGTTGCTTTCAAACAACAAAGCCCGCAGTGCTAGAAACTAGTCCACCCCAAGGATTAGGTGCCATGGCACAAACAGAGTAGTATAGTGCTAAGTGCTCGGAGTATTGCCATGATTTGTACAAGGGGGAAACCAAACAGAAACTGACTATGATGAAACAACACAGTAGACCTTGTACGTCATACTGGAACTCCAGTCAACATCCATCTACATGCAGTAGCCACTCTTTCAAGGATAAGGATGTGCACCTCCCTGATAGAGAGGTGCACAACCTCCCTGGTTTGAACAAGGAGTCAAAGATGCCATCAATGTGAAGAGGGAACAACCATCTCTGAACAGAAGGGGCCCCAAAGAGTACATCTGTCACCATCTTACAAAGCTCTGTAATCCCCTGCAAATAGTACACATTGCTATTGAAACTCTAGTTAATGGTCCTGACAATTTGCATATGAAATTAATCACGAATTGGAGTCATTGTGCAACCGTGCCGTTTATAAAGATGGGGCCAAATGCAGTCAGTTGAGACTGAAGATGTCACTTAGATGAGTGATGAAACATTTATCGCAATATACATTCTGTCCTGATGAATCAATTCAACTTTCTGGGATGATGGGTAGTGACAGAAAATCTTACATAAACTAACCAACATGAAAAGTATGGAGTGATCAAATCAAGTTACACCAGTCACAAAAAAACGTTTAATTGGTAAATCTGGATAAAAGGAGTCACAGTAGCTCAGTGGTAGACCGTGTGCTTCAGGAACTACCAAGCCAGAGGCAATGGGTTTGAACACACCACAGAGCATCAGGAAGGGGATCCAACCTTAATCCCCAAACTCCTTCTAAATCCATGTCCACTGCCACAACATGGGGACTAATCATGACATGTAAAACAGTTAATCTGAACAGTTTTTTTAAATGTTTCATAACTCCTACAGGGGATAACTTCAGTCTAAGCAATCTAAACAGCTATCTCCACCCTTAAAAACAATACAGCTGGATAACAAACAAAACCAACAATAGTTTCATAAGCAAATTGGCAATTTACTGGAGTTTCACTGATAATGTGTACTATTCACAGAAGATTTAGGAATATTTGCAATCACAGCATTGTAACATGTTGGCATATGTACTCTTATCAACTCCCCTGTTAAGGGATGGTCCTTCCCTCTTTATATCGATGGCCTCTTTGACTCTGTTCAAAATCAAATTTCTACACATCCTCAACATTGGCAGTGGCCAATGGGGGAACAAACAAGAAACAGGCTACTCAATCTCATGATCAACTAGGGAGCAAACAAACAGAGAATGTATATCATTGTGAGTTGCTTCAGTGGAATTCCTCTGTGAATACAGATATAAGACCAGGGTTATGTTCAAGGTTAGACTGACTATCGGATATGAAACACCGATGTGCTACAAAAATTACATACTCAGCAAATTTCTTCCCTCGATGATCTTTTAGTGTTTTCAAAAGGTAAAAAAATGTACAATGAGTAAATGTCACTTTACTCTTGGTGTTACCTGTGGGGATGCCAGGCCCTGGAAGGGTGGTATACTGTTATTCTGGTCCATGCCTCCTTCTGTTAAAGGTCTCCTCTCCGCTCTTCAAGTATCCGCCAACGGAGAGGCTGGCAGCCACTTAGATGCGGGAACACAACGCAGTAGGTGAAATATAGTAGGCCAGGGTCAACGATGGAGAAAATCCAACACTTCAGAAAACAACAACAGTAACGTGTTGGATTTTGCAGAATTATTCCAAAATCCTTCTCAAGTCTCGGTCAAGTCCTGCAAAGAAACACACCGTTTCAATGAGCCTCTCAGGATATGCAAATAGTTACAATATTACCGATGTGCAGTGATTAAGTAAAACCAAAAAATTGCAAATATGTCCCCCTTTTGCAGCTCCAGTGTTGTGGCGCGAAAATGACATTACCCATAAACATTAACACTTATATTTTGGCTAACAACTGTATGTAGGGTCATGCCATATAGTTGCGCAATTGGAGCAAAAAGAACACCATTTGATTATCCGCTTGCTTGCAAGAAAGGCTAGCAAAGCTAGCCTCCAAAAGATAACAACACAACAAATTGACAAGGTGAAGAAACCCCAACAGCTACCATTAGCACCGGAGGCAGTTGGGTAGCTAGCTATTGGCTATCGATAATTAAATCAAAACCTTCTTACAATTGCGAAGACAGTGAATAGTTAATCCAGACCGATAAACTTTTACACACGTCTTTAAAAAATGTGTGTGTAGCAAGTCGTAGTTTCAACCATTTACCTTCTAATCCCGATTCTAATTAAATTTGGGAACAACTTTAGGTTTATCTCATGCGTTATAGCGCCCAACGAGCCTGTATCCGGAAGAAGACGTTGTATTTCCGGTGTGTCAAAGTTCGCTGCGTAGTAGTGTAAAGATGGCGTCTCTAAGTGACAAGTCAGTTTGGGACGAAGTGGAGGATGGAATTGGCGAAGAGGTATTAAAAATGTCAACCGATGAGATAGTCCAGCGAACTCGTCTATTAGACAGTGAAATAAAGATCATGAAGAGCGAGGTTCAGAGAGTGACTCATGAACTTCAGGCTATGAAAGACAAGATAAAAGAAAACACAGAGAAAATCAAAGTGAACAAGACCCTGCCTTACCTGGTGTCTAATGTCATCGAACTCCTTGATGTAGATCCAAATGACCAAGAGGAAGATGGAGCCAACATTGACCTGGACTCCCAGAGGAAAGGAAAATGCGCTGTCATCAAGACGTCTACCAGACAAACCTACTTTCTGCCCGTAATTGGCTTGGTTGACGCAGAGAAGCTAAAGCCCGGAGACCTAGTGGGTGTGAATAAAGACTCATATTTGATTTTGGAGACATTGCCTACTGAATATGATTCCAGGGTGAAGGCAATGGAGGTGGATGAACGTCCTACGGAGCAGTATGGTGACATTGGTGGGCTGGACAAACAGATTCAAGAGCTGGTAGAGGCCATTGTCCTGCCTATGAACCACAAAGAGAAGTTTGAGAACTTGGGGATCCAGCCTCCTAAAGGGGTTCTGATGTATGGACCACCGGGAACTGGAAAAACTCTCCTAGCCAGGGCTTGTGCTGCTCAAACCAAGGCAACATTCCTGAAGTTAGCAGGACCACAACTGGTCCAGATGTTTATCGGTGATGGAGCCAAGCTAGTGAGAGATGCCTTTGCCCTGGCCAAAGAGAAAGCCCCATCTATTATCTTCATCGATGAACTAGATGCCATTGGAACCAAACGGTTTGACAGCGAGAAGGCAGGTGACAGAGAGGTCCAGAGAACCATGTTGGAGCTTCTTAACCAACTGGATGGATTTCAGCCCAACATACAGGTCAAGGTAATTGTTGCTAGCAATAAGCTTTTCAAACTGAGGTTCATCAGAATATCAAAATAAATGTTATAATGCCTCAGAATATATATCATAACGGCTCACAATAAATACATTTCCTTAAAAGATAACACATATTTTAACAACACTCATGGTGCCTTTGCATATTATTACTCTGTCCTATAGTGACTATGTAGATCCGTCTCAGCATACAACCCTGCATTAAAAATGGGCAATCAAATGAATGATTGATTTTATATTTTTCTCAAGTTTTTTAAATTATTCAACTTAAATTTATTCAAGTTTTTTTTAGAGTAACTAGTTTAATAATTGGAGGATTGGTAGTTCAATCCCCAGGCCCTCCAGAAAGCATGTTGAACGGTCATTGAGCAAGACTCTTAATCTCTAACTGCTCCCTCGGTACTGTGACTCCTCACTGCTCCTATAAAATAGGATGGGTTATGCAGAGAACATATTTTGTTGCGTATATGTACAATTGCATTTAAAGTGTCTTCTTGTTTCAGCTAAAAGATGCAGAAATGCTAAGCACCTTTTACTAAGATTTTATTTAAAAATGTGGGTGCTAGTATTGCTATACAAATAAAGTTGTCTGGCAGGAAAGCATGGTGTAGTTTTGATTCTTTGCTGAAGGCAAAACTGTTAGTGCAAGAATTTCAAGAATTGCTTGACGAATAAACCTTGGGTCCTCTGTAAGAGGTAGTCAGCAATATTTCCAATTGATAATTAGCAGTCATAATAGCTACTAAGTTCAATAGCACAGTTTCTAAGTAGATAGCAGAGGCGACGCTAATAACTAGAAATCCATCTTTGTTATGGAAACAAGAAGGTCTTTATCAGCATTAAATTTAATTGAATGCACATTGTTTTGGTATGTATTC
Organism: Regalecus glesne; assembly: GCA_900302585.1. Classification (NCBI taxonomy): domain Eukaryota; kingdom Metazoa; phylum Chordata; class Actinopteri; order Lampriformes; family Regalecidae; genus Regalecus; species Regalecus glesne. The sequence continues at coordinate 10,022 of OMLC01066304.1, read as the reverse complement.
CTAGGTGATTGCTGCTACCAATAGAGTTGATATTTTGGATCCTGCACTGCTTCGTTCAGGCCGTCTAGACAGAAAGATTGAATTCCCTATCCCTAATGAAGAGGCAAGAGCTCGGATCATGCAGATTCACTCACGTAAGATGAATGTCAGTCCTGATGTCAACTATGAAGAGCTTGCTCGCTGCTCTGACGACTTCAATGGAGCCCAGTGCAAAGCTGTGTGTGTTGAGGCAGGAATGATAGCCCTGCGCCGCGGGGCCACAGAGTTGAATCATGAGGATTACATGGAGGGAATTATGGAAGTTCAAGCGAAAAAGAAGACAAATCTACAATACTATGCCTGAGGACGCTTGGTCTGTATGCTCATGACTAATTTTCCAAGCCTTTGTTATTCAAATTAAATAGCTCTTAATAAAAAGAAGTTACTTGACATATACTTGTAATGTTGCTGTATTTCACCCACAAGCGAGGAGAATTAAGTCTGTTTCAGCTGCTGCGTATGGTTATGGTAATTCAATTTTCAAATGATCCCATGCAGGGTACAACTATTCATGTGGCTATGCAACAACCTTTGTGAGTTTAACCCTCCCCCTTGTAGGTCATAAGACACATTTTTGATGTAGCAAATGAATAAAACATAACTTCACATACTCGATTTTTTTTTGAGTGAGAAAGAACAAAGGCAGTTCACTTTGTGTATGTGGGTGTGTATGTTGAAGAGCTGCGCATATTTGTGCATCCGATTGCATGTGTGCAGATTATTGTAATCTAAAGTTATTGTAAGTATCTAAAGTACAGTATGTATTCTTAAGTATATGTAAAGTATTGTTGACTAATTATAGACCTTTGTTTGGGCTAGATTCTTGGGATGTTACATTGGACTCCTAACATACTTGAATCTACGAACCGTTCCTTTGTCAAAACCTTGCACCGAGCTGTATAAACTAAGAGAAAAAACTTGCTGGCAGTGTCATGTGAGTGTGATGAAGCTTCAAATGTCAGTCCTCTCAATTCTAAGATATCTAAAGAGGGACCTTTACAAATCAACTGGTCTGCAATGCTTCATCGGTTTCTTTAAAAAAGAATAGTCATCCTCTATCAAACAAATTAAAATAGAGGGCATATTCTATAACATGGGGTTCTGTATGGAAATTCCAATTATTATAACATCTTTACATGAGTGTTCATGCCTAAATAAGCTTCCAAATGTACCTAAGGCTCCATCAAAGAGCACTGTGCAGAAATAAAATGACCGACTGTTTAGCAGTCAGTTAAAAAATGCTGGCTAGTAATAATCTTAACACAAGCAATACATTGGAATTTGGTTTGTTAAAAACAGTCTGAAAAATTTAAAACACTAATGCACTTGCATGAAAGACTTTGCTTTGTTAGAAATTGCTTGTGACTATAAAAACACTAAATCTGGTGTTTCAAAAGGAGCCACTACAGTTACATGTATTAAAACATAGCAGCCGGGCATTTCAACTTAAACTCATGTAAGTAAATCAGTATGTATTGAAAACAATAAAAACCTTCAAATAATTTTATTATGTTCAAATATTTGCTTTTTGCGATGATTTGTCTTCTTTCAGATCTCAAGCTATTGTTGCTTGGATAGGCAAGCTGTGGAAAGAGTGCTTTGGGATACACGAACCCGGGCTTTGATGAGTTTTTACAAAGACAGAAAAGTTCCACATGTGAGAGCAGACATGGTCAGAAAGCTGCAAGGTTGGTCTCAGTCACCAGATGACTTTAATATGAATTGAGCTCTATGTACAGAATGCAAAGGATTCAGTTCATAGTGAACGGTCAATGCCAAGTCTTGTATTTTAAAAAGGTTTCAAGTTCCTGCTCTATAGTCAAGTCAATTTTATTCATATAGCTCATTATCATAAATTAAGCGTGTCTATATAACTTGAATTTACTCAGTGTTTGCTCCTACGGACTTTGACATTCAGAAACATTCAGTCTCTTATACTTGTCTGCATTACATCACCCTTCTCTTTGAAAACTATTCTTCCAAACTAAGAACATCAGAAGACTTGTCAAATGTTTTATGATTTAAGGAGATTCAAGCTGGAAATGTAGCAAAACGCCAGCTATAGCTGCCTCCCCTCCAAATATTAACAATTAGATCTTCAAATAAACTCGGAGACATGAAAAGAGCTAAATTAGGAGTAATATGATCATATTAACTTCAACTACTGCCTGTCACTAACCAGAGACCATAAAATCTGGAGTCATGGTTCGTCTTGTTTGAGATGCACCAACTCAGAGGCTACGTGTACTGCAAGGTCAGATACCATACATTGTGTAAGGAAAGGTAAGTAAAGCCATTTAATCTGGTCATCTATAAGGCAATGTGCTCTCTGCATTTATCCCAGTGGCATCTGTAAGACCACAGCCATGCAAGGTAATAGTCATATATCCGTAAGGATTCATATCTGAAGCATGAACTACAAAGTACTTGCCATGAGGAGCTGACATAATGAAGGGCGTTGCAAGTGTCTCATAATGCTCAACTGATCGGTCAGCATGTGCCCAAATTATTTGCCTTCCTCAATTCTACAGAGAAGTGGTTTGGTTAGGGTTAGAATAGCCTCTGCATTAAGATCGAGAGACCACATAAGCCTTGAATTTATCACAGATGTCTTGGTAAATGTCAGGAACTAGACAGTACCAGACTGATAGCATATGTAGTTACCTGCCAGTGACCTATACAGACCAGATAAGAGAAAAGCCACCTGAAACCTGTAGGGGGCGGTAAACATTCAAACATATTATGACTCAGCTACAGGACAACACTTTATGGAAAAAAACAACCTTGTGTGCCAAAATATTTGGTAACGACTTTTTCCGATAAATAAGACAGGTTCGGCTGTCTTTTCATTTAGGCGTTTTGGATTGTGTCTATTTTAGAACCAGAAACCTGGTTCTGTGCAGATGGAAGTTCATTCTTTTCTCACTTAGACTCCTCAACAACGTGAGAGGGTAAATTGCGTTGATTGACTGGTATCCACATTTGATTTTTGTGTGGATTGGGTCAAATAAAATGAAAGGGAATTATTTTCAAGGCAAACTCCTTAAAAACAATCAAAAATGTTTGCAGCCTTTTGATTTAAAAAAATCCTTGTATTCATAATTAAGAGGTGTTGACAAGAGGCAAACGTGTTGAACCATGGAGGGTGGATAGTAGAGACAAAGGGGTCCAAAGTCATACAATAAGACTTGATGCCTCAGCTTGGTCTGGGAGGACCACAGGGATAGTGACCTACATGTGTAAACGAGTATTTTACATTTCAAACACTACCCCAACTGCTATACTGATGAGCGAGCACAGCTTAATTTGGAAAAAGAGCAACTTATCAGTGAAACCATCTGTACTGTTCAGCTGGATGGGCACATTTGGTGATCACTGATGGGGTGTATTATTTGGGAAGGAAAGTCCCCTTATTTGGTCATTGTATTCCTACAATGAAATGTGTCCACTATATTTCCCCCATCGTGTTATAAGAGTAGTTGGAGATTGAGTGTCTTGCTCAAGGACACCTCAACATGCTTTCTGCTGGGGCCCATTTTCTGATTACTAGACAACTCGCTCTACCTCTTGAGCCATGATGGAGGAAAAGTGCAAAGACAAAATTGAGTGCTGTACATATTTAGCATAATTTTAGCGAGGGTTTAGAATTTTGGCTCATGGATGAGTTTTAATGTCAATTTGAGACACCAAATTACAAATATCCTCACGGTTCGTGATTTATGTTGACTTCTTCATATCCCATCTTGCCCATAGTAATTACAAGTACAACTCTCACTGTATCAATGAGGGGCCAGGATGACACCATCTATTCCTCATTTGTCTTTCTAAAAGAGATAAAGGTATCTGCCTATTTTCAGCTTCTTGAGAGGAAATATTTTTAGTCAATGGTCAAAATTGTTGAATCAGGTCATCTGGATATAGGATTTTTCTTAAGAGTACGTTTCAAGATTTGTCTGAATTTTTAACAACCTACATCCAGATGATCTGATTCAATGATGTTGACCTTTGACTACCTGGATTATTGGGCTTGAAAAGATGTTTTTCTTTCCATGCATTTTGGCATTGTTGGGTGGCTCACAGTCTGCACTCCGAGCTGAAGACGACATTCAGATGAATATTGAAATGTACTCATGTTGTTGTTTTTTCAAAACCTACATCCAGATTATCTAGCTGGATTATTGAGCATGATTTTTTTTTCTTTATTTTTAGTCAATGTTTTTTTTTCTTCTATGAGTATAGTTACAGTTAGTGGTCTAGGGTCAGCGTCATGGTCACAGAAATAAGTGGTGCAATCAGAATGACAACCAAAGCCATGAAATAATGGGGGAAAACAGGAACAAGGGATCTTTATTACAAATAAATGTGTGTTACGAATCAATAAAAAATAGAAACATCCCTGACAGAAGCCTTCAGTAACTGAAAACTGCTCTCAGATCAGTACTCCTAATCAGAATCAAAATGGAGAATGGGTAACTCTGGTTTTCCCTCCTTAGTCCTTCCTAAGTGGGAGAGTCTCCTCCTTGATCCCCTCTTTTGTCACAACACAGATCCTTAGCGCATCTCCAGTGTAGACGTCTCTTTCTGCAGCTGAGATGAAAACATCTTTGACCAGCTGGATAGCCTTTTCCCGAGTAAGAGGAACATGCTCCACACCCTCCATGTTCTTAAAACCAATCTGGAGGTAAGGAGTGAGAAAAACATACGTGAATATTAACATCATATAGACAAAAATCCTCAGGGGTTGGCTGCTAAAGAGAAGTTAGAGAATAACCACATTAACTGTGAACCGAATGGTGAAAGGACTTATACTCTTATGGCGCTTTTCTAGTCTGGCAACCACTCAAAATGCTTTACAATGAAAGCCTCACATTTACCGAGCTATGTGGCGGGATATGATACTATGTGATATTAAACATTCCTAAAACTCGAACAGACACTGTACAGAAGGCTATGGTAAATGTAAAGTCTGAAAGCCTTTTTAATAGAAGCTTCCCCAAAATTTTAACCCATTTACCCTTCTGTACTTTGAAAAAGTGTAAACTACCGTGGGTAATAAAAATTGATTAGACAGTGCATGTGAACCTTGTATTTAAGTAACAATTTAGTGGAAGAAGGGAAAAAGATAAATATTTTATAGTTAGCCATCTTAGGTTTCTATCGTAAGACTTTGCCACCACCTGTTGTTCATAAATACATAACATATTGTGTTAGAAATATACACCTGTCATTGTTGAACAAATGGGCAAGAAAACCTTTTCACTGTTAAGGACATTGGGTCTATGGGAACACATTCCTGATTGTTTAGTGTTTGTGTGTTGAGTATTTTGTGAGTAAGTAAGGAAGTACATATGCGAATCTGCTTTCATATAGATGGGGCCACGCAGCATTAGACGTTGAGCTTTGAGAACATGCACTGTATAATTTACCTGGTTGTCTAGTAGTGGCTGTAACATAGCACTGGCTGACCCTCCAGCTTTGTAGGTGTCCCTCTGGTAGGAGCCCACTGGGTCAAAGCTATACACAGCTCCTTTGCCTGAATAATGACAAAATAATCCAACAAATAAAAATCAAAAGGGTATTACAAAAACACTGGCGGTCCGTTTCCCCACTTCTGAAGTGTCTGAATACCCCGGGAAATGTTATAACAACAAAATACTTTATCACCTGCACCGTAAACGTTGAATAACCTACCCTCCTCATCCAAACCACCGATGATGTTGTAAACGTAGTAGGGAAAGAATCGTCTGCCATACAAGATGGTGGAGAGCATGGCTGCTATGGCCCCACTGGTCATTGTTTTGTTGTTAGAATGCTTGTACATCTACCAGAAAGAGTTTGTTTGTAAATAAAAACAAAAATCTTTAGCAAGTGTAAAAATACTATTAGTTGGAGTTTCAGCCTAATACATCATTGGTAAAAGAGTTGTGATATTGTAATTGGAATGCATTGATAGATGAATAGTGATGATGAGCAAGAGCAAGAAAATGGGGACAACCTTATATATGCTTCTTGTGGATGTTTTTCCTTACTAATACAATCTAGTGTAAAGTTACATTCACAAATTCAAATTTTTATAATAATTTGTATGACTAATTTTAGCCATTACTCATTTAATTTAAAGACCAGTTTTGCGGTCACTTTTTAATAGACTTTTGCTGAAATATGTGAGGGCAAACAAGAGCAAAAGTGGCACTCTATTGCATGGAGCAACTAAACAATTTTATTAAGCATGATTACATTGTTCAAAGAAAGCAACATTTAGACAAATTCACCTTTAGTCTAGCATCAATGATTTTAGTCAGGGTCAGACAGTCACCATGGAAACCACTGCAACCAATGACAGTGGTATCTGTCCTGTAAAAGGAAGGAGAAGCCTTAAAACAGTCAGTTGATATGAGTAGTGAACTCCTTCTACAATGAACAATGTGTTTTGAAGACATTTCTTTTGACATCAGCTGTAATTTGGTAGAAACGAGAACTATAGTTAAAACACTAATGTTCATTAAGAGCCCATGGCTGACATAAAGAAGATGAAAGCAGAAACAGTGGACAATGACGCTTGATGCATTTCAGCTGCAGATGGACATGACATAGCCTAGACAGATATATTTTACAAGAACACCAGTTGTATGTTCATTTTCATATTCAAGTAGTCAAGCTATTCATAATGTAGTAACTTTAACATGGACGTCTTAGATATGACATCAGGGATAAGATCTCGTAGCTTCTAGGGGTGGCATTTTTACCATATGGAGAAGAATGTAATTTAGATGAAGAAAGATAAATGACAAAATATATTTTTTTTAAAGCCTAGGTACTACTACATTGGCAACCTGCTGCTATCCAGTCACAGCTACGGTGATGATACAAACTTACAACTTGTAGCATTTAGGGGAATCACGACTGTGAATTGAATATCCTTCACTAAGACGGGTGTCTGAGGCAACAATGGCAAAGTCTTCTCCGGCCACAGCAAGTACAGTCCTGGAAAAAAAACCAATATATTTTCTCTTTCAGCTCAAGTTTCTTGCCACCTTGCTCACAATAGCTAAGCTATGACATTAGCTTATTTGGGTAGCAATACAATGTAGATTCGAAAGCGAAAGAGGATAAAACCTCCATGTTATTTGGTGAGCTTGGAACAAATTAGGGTTGCTACACAGCATATCATGAATAAATGATAAATTATACTTAGAGTGGCACAACTTGTAGTTGTTAGAATGGAAAAAAGTCTCGATAACTTAACTACCCCTTCAGCTAACTAAGCTAACCGGTTAGCAATCACAGTGTAAATGGAATTAACGTCTGCTAGCTAGCTAACATTAGCAATTCATCCTTACCCTCCATTGAAAGTGTAGGGCGAAAAACGCTGCTCTACCGGCCCAGCATAATGATAATCTTTCATTTCACCGTTTCCACCAAAAGCTTGCGTAGAAAGCATGACTTCGTTAAAAAATTCTCCAGCGATAACGTTCGAGGTTTGGCCAAGTAAACTCGCTGTATCACTGCAATATGGCAATCGACTCTTCTTCAAGCCTGTAAGTTATTCACAATGAGCTTCATGCAAACGAGCGCCCTCCACAGGATACATGTTATAATGAAGAAAACGAGCAACGAGGAAATGGTATCTCCAGTCTAGGATCGTCAAATAAAAACTAGTGGACGTTTCACAATTATCTGATTTTCTCTGACAGTCATACAACAGTCAGAGAAGGAAACCACTGGTCAGAATCCCTGGACTGGGTTTGTATATTTTGTTTTGGCCCTAGGCAGATAGCCATAGGGTTGCTTGCATCATGCAGCTGTTGTGCCCTTGGGCAAAGGCACATCATCCCTGCTCCCCAGCCAATAATGACCTGGTAGTGAAGGAAGCAAAAATTATAACTCATATTAAATCAGGTTTAAAACAGAATACATCTATCAATAATACAATTCTGTTAACCGTGAACTAATGCTGGATGTTGAGATTAGCAGTCCTAATCAATTCAAACAATTGGACTGGACAAATACATTTTGTATGGGCATATGCTATACAATTTCTAAATACATTTGTTTCAGATTGATAAATCTAATACGGGTGAATCTTAGGTTATTTAAATTATTTTTTATTGAGAACTTATTACATTACAAATATTCCAAATGTACAGTGCACAATTAAATCCTTAATCTTTAATCATTTAAATCAATAATGTAGAATATGAAATAAAACCATCAAACATCAGAAAATATTCATTCATTGAAACCAGTTGAAGAAATAACAGCTGATTTGGCCTGGCAGAGGCTCTTACATTGAATGTCTTACAGTACTGTATGCTGATTATATCATGTGTGTGTGTGCGTGTGTGTGTGTGTGTGTATGAATCCAGCAATTCAATTTTTTCATTTCAATCTCGGGTCGTACAAGCCTGTTTCATGTTTCATATAATCACCAGCTGCCAAGTTTTACAGCAGGGCTTCTGGTTTATCACTACTCACTTCTAAACAGCAAGGCCTGCCAAGGCTGTGAACAAATACAGTTGAATTCTAATGTAGTAAAAACATTCTTTTCAAACAAAATTTTGTTTTCGTCCATATGTCCTTAACTGACTTGCTTTGAAAAATAACAAAAAAGCCAACATATAATTAAATTATGATTACAAAATACTTGTAAAAAAATCACAGGAATGTGTCAATTTCTGAATCAACAATAGTTTTTAGGCTCTCACTAATCCTATTTGATACAGTGGTAATTACCAGGACACAATCAAAGAGGGAGAACAAGCAACCTGGTCAGAACAAGGTCACATTATGGTTAACACAAAATCACCATTATATTAACTGAAACAGCTGCCCGGCTAACAATTTATATGGTGTCACAAAATAAATTAACAACTAGAGAAATGTCCACTGACTGGAAATGAGATTACATACTATAAAAATAAGGAGCAGTAGGGGTGCACCAATACCAGAACTGTTTAGCAGATACCAGGCCAAAACAGTCCCATTGTTACTACTAAAATCATATTCAACGAGAAAAATGTCAATTACATCTATTTTCTTCTTCCCACAAAGATATTTGATATATCTAATAGTGAAAATAGATTGTATTCATAACTCAATGAAATGTGCCAAATGATCTTAAAGTGACATTCTTATTCTAAGGGAATTATTTTGATTGTTGTTTTTGCAGTGAGAAAATAAATATATTCCTAAAATTTTCTTAAATCATCAAAGTGGTTATACTCTGAAAACCTGAGAGAAGAAAACTTCAATTTTAATAAAAATCCTCAACATTTTTTGGAACCCAAATTCAAGAAAATCTGGTCGATAACATAGAATGTGCAGCCTTGAAGGAAACAATGCTTCAGATGCCTGTCACTTCTGAGCCGATTTGGACTTCTTGGGTGTTTTGGCTCCTTTCTTTTTGGGTATGAAGTCTTTTTCACATACTTCACACACCCAGAGACCTGTGGTATAAATATGGATAACTATAAGTAACAGTAAAACATTTTTTCCTAGCAAGTCTTCCATCAAGCCTCTGCTCATATTATTTTTTTCTCTTACCGTGTGACCCAGATCAAGAGGAAATAGAACTTTAAGTGTACCTGTCTTAAGTGTAAATGTCTAACTATCTGACTATCTGTCAAGTCTCAACAGTACAGAGCCCAACCTAACAAAGAAAGAGGTAGCTAATTTGCTTGTGCTCTGTGCGTCTGAGTTTCTTTGTTGGTTTTTCCCACTCACCCATGGGTATAGAATCCATGCCAATGCAGAATGTGTGGTATCCTCTGTCACACTTGTCACAGAACATCATCTCATCTTCATGGTGTGGCTGCTGGCACACGGTACACGTCTTACACTCCATACACTGCCAACGGTATGTCTGGATCACACGCACCAACTCTTCACTCATGTCCAAGCAAGATGGATGGCCTGAAGGGAAATAGACACAATGTACACATGTATGGAAACACACACTTTGAGAAGAAAATAAATGCAAAATC
>OMLC01066303.1:0-21409 GCA_900302585.1 Regalecus glesne | reverse complement strand
TGTGTGTGTACAAGGTCAGGTGCATGAATATTTTTCTCTCTACATGCACATCTTTTAGCCCCTGTCCTTACGCCAATCCCCAGGATTTGTTGCAGCAGACATCATGGGAAATGGCTCGTGGACAAAGCTCTACTTGATTACTGACTACCATGAGAATGGCTCATTGTATGATTACCTCAATTCTAACACAATTGACACAATGGCCTTACTTCGAATGGCCTACTCCTCCGCGTCAGGTATCTCCCACCTGCACACTGAAATCCACAGCACCCGGTTCAAACCAGCCATAGCTCACCGAGACCTAAAGAGTAAGAATATCCTTGTGAAGAAGGATGGAACCTGCTGCATTGCTGATCTTGGACTGGCTGTCAAGTTTAACAGGTAGGGCACAAATTGGTACACGTTGAAATTTCCCTTAAATTCTCCCTTAAGGTTTCCCATAAGATTCAGTTCAAGAATATTTGGAAGGATGTATAAGCAGTTGACAATGGATGGATGGATGGATTAATAGAAAGTCTTTAAGTACACAAAAATCCTATGTTGCCCGCTAAAGTGTTTTGTATCTCCACCTACCTTACCTCAGTGAGACCAAGCAGATGGACACTCCTAGCGTCTTGCGGGTTGGCACTAAGCGTTACATGCCACCTGAGGTATTGGATGAGACTTTGAACATGAACCTTTTCCAGTCGTTCATGATGGCTGACATGTACAGCTTTGGCCTCATTCTTTGGGAGATGGCTCGGCGCTGCATCTGTCGAGGTCAGGACCAAAACCCCAATACATATTGTCATAAGCCACAGTGTTTATCTTGCTATTTTCTTAGTTGTAAGTCATGTACACATTTGTTTTCCTATAGGCATAGTGGAGGAATACCAGCTGCCTTATTATGACTTGGTTCACCGTGATCCTGACTATGAGGAAATGATCGAAGCTGTCTGCATAAGGAAACAGAGGCCCTTGAAGTCTACCTACTGGAGCAGTGATAAGGTATACATATTTTCTTTATTTTACAGTATTTAGACAAAATAGTGCTCAGAATTGATTAACCGAGATTTGAATTATTATTGATTGTTCCGATTCAAATGGAGTCTCATGTGTGTTTGGGCCTTCAGTGTTTGAGTCAGATGGGAAAGATGATGTCTGAATGCTGGGCACACAACCCTGCATCTCGCCTCACAGCCCTCAGGGTGAAGAAAACTCTGGCCAAGCTGGTGGAGGAGCGGGATACATAATCGGGGCCAAGGAGCAAGATAGGTTGTGTCATACCCTAAGGTTGTCCAGTGCCACATAATTCTGACCAATAGCAGAAAGGGAATGTACGAAACATGGGAGACGGGGAAAAAAACTGCTCCACAAAAACTAGGGGTGGGAATACTTGAGAGAATGATAAAGAATTAAAAAAAATATTGTGCTGGAGAAATGAAATTCGTTGACCTGATGTGAATTTCTTCTTTCCTGAGCCATATTTCTCCTAGACCTAGTTAACTCTTCAGTCTGTGCTTTCTGTGAAAGCTGAGTATTTGTCCAGTCCATTTGTTTGAAAGGATCCAGGTTAGATGGGCAGACAGCAATACCTAAGGCAGGGGAGGTCTGAATCCTCATTTCCATAGAATGGAGGCTTACTCTCCGCCAGTCAAAGCCATAAAACAGTATTTTCGTGTACCAAATATTTGGGTTTTTGTACTTTCAGAGCTGTCTTTGTTTGTTTCTCAGTAACTACATGATATAGAGTGACAGCAGGATTTACAAACCTGAGTACTCGTGTTCTGAGATTTGTTTTGCCATCTTCTGCCTTTATTTGAGAGGCTAGTTGAATGAGAGACAGGAAAGGTGGGGTAGAGAGAGGGGATGACCTGCAGCAAAGGGCCCGGGTCGGATTTAAACCCGGGCCACTGGAGTAAGGACCCAGCTTTAAGTGGTAAGCCCTCTACCAGGTGAGCCACCGGGGTGCCCCTGAGATCTTGTTTTTAACCCACGTATTTGGCTATTCAGTCCATAACCCAAAAGTTTTGACACTTGCGCAACTCCACAGGGCCCATCAGTAATTCAAAGTAGTGTGTGTTTGTAATGCTGGGGTGGCTCGGTAGTAGAATGCGTGCTTCGGGAAATAATGAGCAAGGTGCAGTAAGTTCGAACCCACAGCAGGGTGTCAGGAAGGGCACCTGGCCTTAATCCCACAAGCTCCATTTAAATCTATATCTGCCCCTATAACATGGAGACTAATCACGACATGTAAAACATACCTCTAGTGTGTGTTTGTAATACTGTTGTAAGTCAGCAGGAGAGCACACGACTCAAAACAATACGTTGCATGGTCAAACCCTCCACGGGGGATCACCAAGAGCATCCGGCCTTAATCCCTCACGTCACATATAGGTGTATGAGCAACCCCACAATGTGGGGATGTATTGTGACATAATTGTGGGGGGCCGGGGTAGCTTAGTCTTAGAGCATGCACTTGGAGCACTGACTAGCCAGATGTTATGTGTTCAAACCCACCACAGGCCAATAGGATGGATATCCAGCCATGCCACATGATACATCTTAGTCCATGTCCACTCCCACAATGTGGGAACTAATCGTGACATGTAAGAATGGACCCCTTAGAAGGGACGTCTCGGTGTGCGTTTGTGATGCTTCCCATCATTTATGTCAAGCACAATTAATATTACACTTGTCGAATTCCACACCTAAGGAAAGACTGGTAATCTTAGTCCTACAGCACAATTAAGAATCAAAGCACCATTTTCCTGCTGACAGTCCACGTGTACTCTATTTTTTATGAAAGTCAATGTGCACATTATTGCAATGAGCCGTTTGGGTTGTACAGTCTTGTAGATAAATACACTGTTGAACTCAAGTGGGGAATCCTTCGTGTCTCCAGAGTTTTATGTCATGGATCTCTCAGACTCAGTGGGTTACCACCAGTCCGCTTGTGCAGATTTAAGTTGACATTACTATTGCTATGGCTTGATAATAGCTCCCTTTGTGTTGTTTGAGAGGGAGCCTGACATGATGTGCAGTTTTACTGGTCAGTGTATGCTGGAGGCAAAAGCCAACAAACTCTGTGCCCTAACCCCAACCTCCTTGTACCAAATAAAATTTCAATTTTCTAAAGCCTGCGTCTCTCCTGGTCAATTACAGCTGTGAGTCAAAGCCTTTGTTAAATCATGAACACCAATGAATAATCAGACAAGGTGTATGTTTGGTGTTGCATATAAATATAATTTATTATTAGTTTTAAAAATTCTTTCTTACACTTTATACAATAACTTGTCAGATGCAAGCAATTGCTAGTAACATCATGAGAGTGCAAGAAACAGACAGGCCACATTCTCACTATACACAATAACAACAATGAAGCTCAGGAACATCTATGGATCGCGACACCTAGCTCGCTGAAAATGTACTCTTTTTTTTTTTTTTGAAAGGATGCAAAGTTTGCATAGACGGCTTTACAAAAACTGATAAGACTGTCATGTTAACAGAAAATTAGAATAATCAAGAGCACTTGAACAACCAGTAAGTGCTTCTGCAGTTTCAAATGAATGTTGCATTTACAGCTATTGAAAACTAGATTCAGTGTCATCATACAGTCAATATTTTACGTCTTGGAAGTTTCGATGAACACATAAATCTGATTCATGTTCTTTCTTTCAAAACTCAAACACAAGCATGTCAATGAGATCAGACCACATCAAATGAACTAGAAGACACTCATAATCAGGTGATCATCTTCTGAACGGAAAATACCTCATACACTGTCAATTATTTGGTAAAAGGCAATTTTATTCAGCTGCATTGGTCCTACAAAAATATACCTGTTTTTACAAAGCACATACATCTTTATTTCCCAACGGTGTCTCCTACTCTTGTCTAGGTCTCTTTTAATATTGTGAATTTTACCCTTTTTTTCGGACACTCCGTTTATCTCCATTTATATACTAGGAAATATGAACTGATGTCATCAGCAAACAAAAACATCACAGCCCTCTACCCATCTTTAAACATAAAAACCCAGACAGCAATGCAATCTTCCAAAGAAAGAAGAAATTACCAAAAAATAAAAAAGCATCATGTAATAAAATATACATACTTATAAAACAATAATAATACATAACATGGTTTAGCATTAATATCTATCATGAACTAAAAACTGCAACAGGATCACAGTTTAAAATGTTCGGCGTCAACACTGTTTAACTGATTTATATATAAGGTTTCCTGGCAAGACAGCATCAGTACTGAGAGACTCCACTGGGGGGAGCTAGAACACAGTTCAGCCTGATCACAGAAATGCCAACATAATCTGGAAGGAGACATGGCAGGGTTGATGCAAATCATTCCGTAATAGGCAGTATAAAACACAAGAAGAAGAAATATTTCTATATAAATAGACATATTAAATATGATGGGGATATGTCAGTTTGAGGACAGTGTGGCTGCCTGTGATGTTGCCATGGAGACTAATACGGGTCACGGAAAGTGAGAAAAAGCTTCCTCTGATCCAAGATTCACCATTGGATTCTGTGATCTCTCATGGTCTGTCTCTTCTGAGAATATTGTCTGGGGTGAGGACATCATCTTAATATGTCCTTTTCGTCCAGACTCTCGTGCAGTTGTTTGCAAAGAAACTGGAGCCAGGGAAATAAAGTGGAACCAGAGACCAAAAACACCAAGAGACAGGTGACTTTTAAAGGTTCTTGATCACCCTCTATGTTTTTAACACTCCCCACTTCACCGATGTTTGAGTGTGTTGCAGCCTGGTAGACCTGGCTGTACGGTCTTCTACTACCCATATCATCGATGTGTGTGCCTGCCGGCATTTTTGTAGTGTCGATTGACTGTCCTGCTTCTCTTCTTTTTTTGGCCTCTACTCTTTCTGTCACTCTCTCTCCCTTTATCTCCTTTACTATATGACTCCCTCTACCCTGGAATGACATATTCCCTGGTGGGCGGATGTCAGTGCTCCCCTGCTACTGGAACAAGGCTGTCATGTCGTCCCATCTCTTCCAGTACTTGGGCAAGGCGGTTGAGGTTGCCATCAGGGAAATGCTGGGCCTCCCACAAGTCCAATATCACTCCTGTAGGAGTAGACTTGGTGGCAAAGTAGTTCAGATACCTGCCAGAAAGACAGCAGACAGTTTTAAATAGTTTCCTTTTTCGGGGACAGAAGACCCAAATTAGGATGACGATTAGGACATCTTCTGAAAGTGGAGAATTCCTCAGCTTTATGTTACCTCTTTGTCGTCCACATTAGTGTTGAATTCAGTGGTTAATCACATATCTATGATTAAGCTATGTGTGTGACCACTGGTCACCATACTCACCTTTTAAATAGTGGACATAGGAAAGTTCTTAACATGAAGTGTTTTCTTACAACAGTAAGCTGGGCCTCAACTGATCCGGTGTGGAAATCTGATTTATGGTGCATATATCTGATTTAGCAAGATTTTACGCTGAATATCCTTCCTGGCACAACCTTCCCAGTTTGTTCAGGCTTAGGACCAGAACTAAGAATATTGGCTGAGAGACTGATGTGAAAATCTCTAAAATGGATAAATTTAGATATAGGCAATATATTTCTTCATACATAGTAACGATTCTTGATTACGGTATACCACAGATATACCAGCAGATATGGGAAGAGAGACTGGTGATTTTAAAGAGTTGTTTTTTGCCAGTTCGTTTATTAGGTGGTTGTGCACGTTTCATTGATGCAGTTGAAGTATTTTTGTAAAAGTGTTCGTTAGGTGGGGGTTCATTTTGCTCCCTTTCTGTCATCCCTACGCAGTAAATGGTGAGTATTGGGTGCAGATCGACCAGACAGTTGGTCTGGACGATGTGACACCTGCTGCCTGTGATAAAGCTGTCTGGACCTCTGCACACCTTAGCTTCATCAAACATCCACCCTGTCACAAAGATAAGGAGCTTTTGAGACAGAGAAGCCAGCGGAGTTTCTCTTAAGTCTTCTTTGTCTATTCTTGTCAAATGAGTAAGTGGCCTAAATATATTTAAATAATACTAATAGAAAAACACAGATGTACGAATACACCCATGTAAACGTCTGTCTAATTCCAAGACAAACCTGTCGAGGCTGAGTTTGTGAGCCAGCATCCTCCAGTCATTGCCTCTGGTCTGTGGTGCATCCAGGCTGCTGCATAGCTTCTGTCTGATGGAGATAGGAATGCGGAAAGCATATGGCCCCACCAGGGCAGTGATGTTGCTGGCTGGGTCCAGCAGAGATGTGTCAATACTCTGGGTATCCTGGAGAAGTGACAGAAACACCCCAAAGTTAACCCCTCAGGCTGTGAAGTTGGCTGAATGTGAACTACTTCCTCCAGGTTCTAGGCAGAACTGACATCCTCTAATCTGATTTCATGTCACCTTTACAGCTAATAGACATCCCTCCTTATCTTAAGCCCTGAGTCATCATCACTCAGTTAAAAGTCATCAAAGGCTATTTGGGAGAGGAGTTTTCAGGGGCAGATTATATAAGTAGTGGAAATCCTTCTTTTGACTGCTATCCATTCATTGCAGCGAATTCATTAAATATATCTAATCTGGTGGAATGAGGGCTCAAGGTCTGGCTACAGGAACAAAGGAAAAGAGAAGACATGAAGATAAATGAACAATTTCAAGCCAGAGCCGCAGCTGTCAATGCCTGTACTGTAGTTTTTGTGCTCAGAACTTGAGTGCAAAACTTAAAGAAGGAGAAGCTTTATTAATTTGTCATTGTGCAAACATACATAGAACAAAATCTGTTGTCTGCATTTAATGTATGGGATTTGTATAGGAGCAGTGAGTAGCTGTAGCACATGGGGACCTACTCCAGTCCCTTTTTGGTATTGTCTTGGTCAGGGGCATGGGCACAACACTTCTGTGCTTCACCATATTCTGAACTCTGTACTCTAGGCCAGCCTGACTGTGAAATCTTTTGCTGTAAGGTCAAGACTCCCTGTCTTCAGGCTGGTCTGTCTTTGGAAATAGAGCAGTGAAAGGCCAGGGGGCATGGTAGAGACTAAACCTACTCCAGAACCTTCAAATCCATAAGGTAAGAAAAGTGGAAAGAATGCATTGACTAGGTGTCAAAAGAGTGCGTTGTGCTGTCTGAATATAATGTCTACTATCCACTATCAAACGAGTACTCAGGAAATCTCTCTTCAGTATATGTATGTATGTATGTGGGAGGGTAAATGGGTGAGAAAAGATAGAGGAGTGGATGAGCTCAGTGGGTAGGGCAGTTGACTGGAGATCAGAAGTTTGCAGGTTCAATCCCTGCACCTGCAGAGAGGTATGTCAAAGTATCCTTGACCAAGACAAATCCTCTAATGGCTCTCCCCTGTGATGGACTGGTGACCTTTCCAGGATATTTCCCCCAATAACTACTGGGATAGACTCCAGCTCTGACTTTGGATTAGTGGTTGGCGATGGCTAGATGGTTAGTGAGATATGTTGACGGGTAGCTAGCTAGATAGACAGACCTCTGACAGGGTGGTGTTTAGCTGGAAGATCTGTCCTTCTCCCTCGACCTGCCGCACACACAGTTTACAAGCCAAGTCCACGGTGCTGGGAGAGAACCGCTCCAGAGTAAAACTGCAATGGAGGTTCCTCTGAGAGCCGCTCCACACTTGTTGGAAGGACAGCTCCTGCAGAGGAAACCGGAGAGAAGAGTTAAGGGCAGAAATAGTTACTTAACAGTCATTAGCTGTGGTTAGTGATGATCAATATGTCTTGATTTTCTGCAAGGGCTTGTCATCAGTGTACCTGGTACTTGGCGAGAAGCTTACTCTTCCATAGTGTGTGGGGGATATCATGGATTGAGAGTCTCAGGTTGTGGGTGCTGTCTTTAAAGTTTAGCGTCTTTGGCTCATCCAACAACTTCCCACCCATTTGTTTCTCCATTTGCAGGACTTCCTACAGATACAAACATACATGTGATTAATGTGCATCGAAATGTGACATAACATCATGTGAGGTAGCGGTAGATCAGTGTGAGAGCATATGCCTCTAAGTCAGGCATCGTGGGTTTGATTCCACCGTGAGGCATCCAGAAAGAGCAGCCTGCCCTAATCTCCCATTCTTGGATAATTGTGAGGCATAAATTATTAAGGGTGATAAATTCAGTCATTATGAGGGACTCAGAGTAGAGCCTCTGCTCCTTTATGTAGAAAGGAGCCTGTTGAGGAGGTTCAGCATCTAGTCAGGATGCCATCTGGTCTCCTCCCTAGCGAAGTGTTCCAGACACATCGAGCTGGGAGGAGGCCACGGAGTAGACCGTGGATCAGGTGGAGTAGTTTATATCTCCACGCTAGCCTGGGATCACCTCGGGATCACCCAGTCAAAGCAAGCTGATCTGTTTGAAGATGGATGGATGGATAAATTGTATCATGCTGTGAGTAGTTGCTGGACTAGAAATGTGTCATAAGAATGAGTCCATTTACCTTTTACGGCACTCTGACTATACAGAAAGTAAGAGAGCTGTTAATTTCTACCATGATCAACAGAGCTGCTATAGATACGGTATCCTTAATTTCAATTTGCAGAAATTACATTGAGGGTAATTTTCTTATTATTGTATCTATTCTTGATACTCAATACAAGTCCTTCTTTGCAAAGTATGCCAAATCAGCCATGTACTACTACTGTCCATCCAGCAAGACTATCATTTTTCATTGTAAATCCCTCAAGCCTAATGAGCATGTCGAATACTCCTCCTCAATGTAATAATCCTTCCTTATCTCTTTATGTAGGTGGAGGATGGTATTAAACAGAATTTAGCTGCGAAGAGAGCCCTGGGGGAGGGGGGATAAAATTCACTCCTATTTATGAGGGCGCAGCAGCATTTTGCTAGGAGCAGCTTGACTATTGAAATCATATTCAAATACATGCACTCAACGCCCGTTACGGTGGCACACAAATACAAAGGCTCCCCATCCTGCCGCCCACATGACATCTGGTGGCTACGCCTACTCTCTCACTCTCACTCGCTCTCTTCTCACACACACACATCAACTATGTCAAAATGATGAACTCACAAACAATATTAAAACCCAATAATGCCATGGGTCCAGTTGACCCACAAACAATGGCTGGGTAACAAAAACATGAATACCAAATAAGGATTAATGATCTAATGCTGCATTCTCTTTTTGTTTTGTTGATCCATAAGCTTAAGCTGAAATTCTCCCAAAAATACACAGAAATGCTGAAGCATGCATATGCACATATTTACTTACCTTCAGTGCATCTTGTGTGTCATCCAGGCAGTAGACTCTGATATTGTACTCCATGGCAGGACAGGTGACGGGGCCAAAAATGGCCAATTTTAGCCTTTTTGTGGTGGCTGCGCTGAGAGACTGGCCCACCAGACAGTAGGTGCCCAGGGTTTCTGTCAGGATGTGGCAGGCTTCATCATCCATCTGGATGTAGCACGGTGTGGTGAAATTCTCCTCTCCTACAACCACCACGTCCTAGAAATAGGGAAGGGGAGAAGAGAGAATAGGTGAAGTGTAGTAAGAATTAGTGGATTTGTGTTATGGGTGTGGTGTCACTAAGTGGAGCCACTAAGTGTAACTGGTGGTTATAACCAGGGATGCACATAATTGGTACGCAGGTACTCATGCTCAACAAAAAAAAATCACTGATCTCATCTAAACATACTTACACATGTTGTTTGTGAGCTTGTCAACTACTGTCAAAGATCTCGAAAAAACAACAGACATTAAGCAGCTTCTTTGGCGTTTCACTACCTACAAAGAAACGTCAACTCGAGCCAGAGCCAAAGAAAATAAGTCTTTTTTCCATAAAAGTGGCTAGAAGATGTGTAGCAATAGCGTAGGCAGAAACATTTGGGTGGGGGGCCAAAATAAATGATCAGTTGCCCCCTCAATCCAGCCAATAATACAGTGGTCTCATTTTTCACGCAACATTTATTGGTCAAAGCATGGTTATGTACAATTCTGATTTGCCCATCATACGTTCCAGCTTTGATACCATGCTGGTTATCAATTTTTAAAGCAATAATTGGGCGTATGTGTGGGCCTGGATGCCCAATTAGTGTCCTCGGTCCACCTAGGCCCATTCGTGCCCACACCAGTGATGTGCAGTGGCTTGAAGCTAACGATGTGCACACTGAAATGTGTTGTATAATTTGCGGCTCACATCCACATATAGCAGACACAACAGTTGCGTTGAATAAATACTAAAATAATTTCAACTATCCTTTACTTGACAAATACGAAAAGAGCAAGGAGTACACGAATGTGGCGTAAGCTATTGCTAATAAAGTTAGCCAAGAAGAAATGTCCTTTCACCCACTTGGCATGGCACGTACTAAATATCATCTCCTGGGACTCACCTGAGTAACTCACTGAAAAAGTTATGTGCAGCCCTGGTTATAAAAATCTGTAGCCCTATGGGACGTAAGGTTACAAAATGTTTAAATATGTTTGCATGTGTTGAGAAATGTGCTGATTGGAATTCACCCCCTTGCAGTGGGGCCCAATCAGCAGTTGGGGTCAGAGTTTTGGGGGAAGCAGGAAGTTGAAAGTGTTGAGATGAACGGGAAGAGACCGACAAGAGGGGGTTGGAGAAAAATTCACGATAGTACAGATAATTGCCACGTTTTAAGTCTAGTAGAGGCCAAGTTTTAATGCGTTTAATGGTGAACTTGTCTATTGACACAAGGGAAGTGAGTCTTAGATTATCTTTTCACAGTGGTTTTATAGTGTTTACATGTGTGTCTGTGAAGAACCCGGAAAGAATTGTCACTGCACAGGTGTTTGGCTAATCGACATGAGCTAGCCCAGAGCTTCAAGAACTTTTGCTAGTGAGTAGCCTGCTCGGCTGATTAACTGCATTATTATGTATATGAGCTCATCCTCCCCGTCTCTGTTTAGCTGAAACGACGGTTTCGCCCACTAGAGCAGTATCAGCGATGAGATTGATTTAGTTGCGCATTAATCGAAGCGGCCATTGTGTTTAAGGTCTCCCTGCTTATAAGCGACGCGATGGGCCCGCAACGATTCCTCTGACTGACGTGGGTTAGGTGCTTATTCCATTTCAGGAAACACTGTTTATCTAGTATAGGGCGACCTAGTTTAGGTTTAAGTGAAACTGATGGGGTTGGAATATTTGAACTGCGTTTCATTTCTCTAGCACTTGAACTGTAAAGTTACATAGATTTCAGTTTTTCCATGTGAGTGTGTAAGTTTGTACGTAATATTTATTTATTTATCTATTAAAATAGCCAAAATGAAAGCTTTTGAATCTCTGCAAAGGGGCGGGCACAGCTTGGTAGGTAGAGGTAGGCAATCGGAAAATTACAGATTCTGCCCCTGCCCCCTAGCGCTACATGGTGACAGCTCACTGCTCCTATACAACAGGAAAGGTTAAAATGCAGAGAAATCCAAATTTCTCCTCGTGGGTCTGATAACAAAACATATTTATTTATTTAGCAGGGTAATTGTTCAGGTAGAAAAATAAAGCTGAAGCTATTTCTCAACATAATAATTATAAAAATTACCATTGAAGTGGATTTGTATAATCATTAACCATTCCTTGGTTCAGTTAATGAAATTTTGGTACTCATTTGAATCCGACGTAAAATTTTCCCAAACCAGTATGCAGATTGATGAGACCATACTGAATCATTTGAGGCCACCATAGATAGTGCTAATTGAAACAATAAAATTCACTGTGGCGACACCTGTAAAACAGGGATGGGGCCAAAAGAAGAAGATTCGAATAGTCTACTCTATAATGTGTATTATATATTTCATCCCCAGTAAGCATATATCAATCAAATCAAATTACAGACTCTTAATTGCAGTTTAAGCTTTAGGCATGGCTTCACTCATTAGGTATGGCGGTCATCTAGTAATCAAAGGATTGATCGTTCCACACCTGGCCCCTGCAGAAAAGATGTCGAAGTGTGGAAGACACTGAACCCCTAAGTGCTTCCCGCACACTGTGGGTATGCACTGCTCCTCTAGGATGGGTTAAATGCAATGGACACATTTTTTTGTATGTACATAGACAAATAAAATGTATTTACAAAGACCAATGCAGAGACGCTTCTTCTATTCTATCCACACAAATGTTAAGTCGATTACTTCCTGTATGTATCCTTAACATGTCTGATTGTAATGTTTGACACCACTGTCCATGCAAGCTAATAGGAGATCAGCTACCTACAGCACTTGTAGTTGTTCCTTGCAGTTGCGTCCATGCTGGGGCATATAACTCTTTCATTAGTAGTGTCCAGTTGAAGGATCACACTGTGCTCTCTTTCTCTACTGTATGTCTCTCTTTTACTGCCTGACTCTCTCCTTGTTTCCCACCCTCTCATTCCACCTCTCTTTCTTTAATCCTAATGCTCCTCTGAGTAGGGCCCTGGCATTAATTCAGCCCATTATGAGACACAGAAGAGGAATTACAGTATTTTATTGTAAGCCTGGCCGTTTAACAGTGCCATAATGGTTAGTCATTAGACTCCTTGATTGATCCTGGGGGATGGGACTGGGGCTCTTTGCTGAGTTGATAATTTCAAGATACAATAGGAAAGAAGGCCACTGCTTCATACATGTGTGCAGCCACAAGCATACAGGATTAGGGATTATAGATCTCAGATTATTGACTAATTCAAACTTTTCTCTTCTATCAAGTCTTTTCACTTGCTGAATTATTTTTTTCTTTTTTCTCTTTTGCTATATATGTGACCTGAGGGATCCAGGGAGACTTGGGCTGGATGCCTTTCCTGGTGCCCTGTGATTTGTTGGCCCCACAACTCCTGGTTTGTTCCCTGGTGTGCACACTCTTCTGCTGAGGTACTGATAGATAGATCAGCCCTTCAAAATTCATCACCCATCCATCCATCCATCCATCCATCATCATCCACTTGTCCAAGGCTGGGTTGTAGGGGGGGCTGGAGCCCTTCCTGGGGCTCAGTCAGAAAAACACCTCGGATGGGTCTTCATTTCATCTCGGAGCTTGAGCAGGTATGGGTTCAGTGTCTTGCTTAAGGACATTTGGACACATTCTTTATATATCTTGTAATTCTATTATATTTCTATTATAATTTCTTGGTATTATAATCTGTGAATTGTGGGTTTTTTTCTGAATACACATCATCCACTGCATCTCTGACCATCTTGGGAGTGAGATCCCAAGATCTCTGTTGTTTTCCCTGACGTTTCTTCCTATTCTTTCTCCCTGTTAAAGGGGTTTGAAAGGAAGTTGTTTCTTATCTGGTGTGAGGATCTAAGGACAGGATGTTGTATTATTGTAACGCCCACTGAGGAAATTTCGCAGTTTCTGATGGGCTATAGAAACAAAATTGACGTGTGCATTAATGGCTGGACATATTCCAGGGGAGTGGGCGCATTTTCACTCTGGGTGTCACTATGACAAAGAGATATTATTGCACACTGAAGTTATAAAGCGTTTGTCTGCCCCATTTCCTCGTCCGTTTCCATTTCAGTAATGAATACTTACATTGACAGAGGATGCCACAAAAAGCAATATTTCACGCTACCGTACATGTGCCTCAATGGTCGTCGACAGCGGGAAGAAACACTCATAAAGCAAGTAGCCATCACCTTTGAATGTTACTATCTGTATGTCTGACAAGCCAGAGATGTAATCAATAGTTATTTCTCTCCCCAAATAATCACTTCACCCTGACTGGCTTTATTGGCTGGATCCAAGCAATTCATCAATGTCACAATCACATGTGGGTAATAAAAACATATAGCATATCCTTATCCAATGACCCTGCAGGATCTGATAGATAAAATATAAAATTCATATATCAGAGCTCTTATCCCATGATTTTTTTTAAAATTAACCTCTGATAAAGATAACCAATGCAATAGTTTGGAGACAGTAGCAATGACAAAAAGACAGGAGGTGGAGCTTGGAGGTGGTAGAGCTGAAGATGCTGAGAATTACATTGGGTAGATGAAGAAGGACAAGATTCAGAATGAGTATACATAAGGGACAGCTCAGGTTGGATGGTTTGGAGACAAAGCAAGAGAGACAAAACTGAGATGGTTTGGACGTGTGGAGGAGAGATGCTGGTATACTGGAAGAAGGATGCTGAATATGGAGCTGCCAGGCAAGAGGAGAAGAGGAAGTGGTTTATGGATGTAGTGAGGGAGGACATGCAGGTGGCTGGTGTGATTGTAGAAGATGCAGAGGACAATGTTAAAGCGTGTGCCTCTAAGTCAGGCATTTTGCAGGTTCAGTCACAGTGCAGTGCGTCAGGACAGGGCATCCGGCCTTAATACCCCAGGCTTGGATTGGAGTCATACTTTGTAAAATGTCTTGAGTGGTCTCTGGAGTAGAATTGCATTATATAAAAATGACTCCATTTACCATTTAATCTGGTCACTATGTGCTTTGGGCTAGTAATTGTGTTTTCTTTGTGCTTTGGGAAGTTGAATCCAAGTAGTTATGGAATAAACCACTCGTTTACCATCCCTGTGGATAGATGATCTAAAACAGGCCTGGGGGATTTTGGTATTTGACAATCGGAACAAAACAAAAACAGCCTGGAGTCTCACGTTCTTAATGAAAAGCTGTTATCATCATCACATTAGACCCATCACTCTCTGTCTTAGACTGTTATCTCAGTCTTGATCAGTGGACACAACTGCACACCAATCTTCTTCGTTTTGTTTTCCAAGCCGCAGCAGAGGCTTTAACAGCCTTTTCCAGTTTGCATGCTATGGTATTAAATCCATGGTGAGGATTGTGGAAAGTGCCTGAAAAGTCGTTTGATTTGAACAATTGTGAATGATGAGCTGACAAAAGGTCATATGTTATAGATGGGCTGTTGCAGAGGGAATGCAATAACATTAGATGGACTATAAATTGGGTTGGAAATGGGACCTGGCATGCCTTTGATGGCGAGCTATGTCCAAAAGAGACACATTTGTTGCAAATCATGAAGCAGGGTTCGAAGAAATGTAGTTGTAATCCTTTGACAGATGAGAAAATAAAGCGAAAATCTTGATCAATGAGTTGTAAAAATTAAATTTCTTTTTAAGCTCCTGAGTGAACATAAATTATGTTATTAATGTAAATATATTATTATAAATAGTAATAGTAATAATGATAATAATATCCTTTATAGCAAGAGTACATATAATTCAGATTTAGCCACCAGGCTAGTTTTCGTCTGGATCGTACCACTAATCCTCCGATTGCTAGCGGAGCTATGCTGCCTTGTAATGATGATGAGGATACTTGAAAATCTATCTTTGTCAATTGAGAAGTTTTAACTGCAATGACAATGGACCAATGGTTATCTTATTTAGGACTTGCATCCTGATCGTTTGAATGATCTGGAGTCTGCTTACTGGAAGAGGCCGGATACAAAAATTCCGGGATAGCTTTAGCTCGGTGACTTCGTCTTTGTTTTTGTTTTTGCTTATTTTTTGTCTTTTTGTTGTTTGAGGAATCCCAGAACTCGTGAGAGATGCCCGTTTTATGTGTCACAATTGATGCCCATGTTGTGGGTTTGGATATGGATTTAGATGAAACTTGGCGGATTAAGACTGAATGCCCTTCCTGACACACTGTAGTCAGTTTGAGCCCACTGCCTCTGGCTTATTGGTTTCTAAAGTGTGGACTCTATTATTAGGCTGCTGCAGTTCCCAATCTCAGGATTTGCACTCCAGGAAAATAGAAGGTTTTGTTTTAAAGTCTATTTAGGTAGCTAGAGCAATAGGTCCGTAGATCGAAAGACAGACAGACATATATATTCTTATTCATATCAGCTCTGCTAATACAACTATTGTTGGATTTAATGATATAAAGT
The DNA here is from genome assembly GCA_900302585.1 of Regalecus glesne. Classification (NCBI taxonomy): domain Eukaryota; kingdom Metazoa; phylum Chordata; class Actinopteri; order Lampriformes; family Regalecidae; genus Regalecus; species Regalecus glesne. The sequence continues at coordinate 5,583 of OMLC01066303.1, read as the reverse complement.
TTCAGTTACTTCAAAATAACGATACAGTAGATGATTTGGTTCCATTTTTCCAAAACAAAAAGTACTAGCATCAAAATCCATCATAGACATAAGATCTACTCCACAATGCATCTCATTGTGCATCCTGTAGCTTACCTCCCACAGGTTCTGCTGCGATTGGCTCTTGAGCTGGATCAACCAATCTTGCGTGCTGTCAGAAACAGCACAGTGGTGCATGGTAATGATGACAGGTCGGGTTAACAGGGCTCCCGGGGGACCACAGCACACCACTGGGCTCAGTACTGTCTGGCCATCATCTACTGAGGGCCTGGGGGAGTATGCAGAATAACACATAGACACACAAACAAACGTTCTTAAAAAGACTGATTAGGAATTGTACAGCAGTGGTTTCAGTGTATGTTAGACATGCCGGGGTTGACAGGGGTAAACACAGCTGTAGGGGAGTGCTGTGGTGGGTGGCAGTGCTTACCTCATGTTGTCCTTCCTCTGAACCGTCACATACATCTCATACACTCTGCCCTGAGGAATGGCTCCTGCTGGGACCAGCAGACTTACCCCTAGAGAGCACAAATACAAATGCTTTGTATACATACGTCAAAATAGCTGGGAGTTGTCATGTGCACTGGGAGAGTCCCACTTGCTATTACTGCTGCCATTAGGGATGTGCTAGTTTTCTTTTTACTCTTTAAGGGTGTGTGCCACACTATACTAGTCACAGGGAATAGGGGGCGCAGTAGCTTAGTGTTAGAGTATACGTTTCTAGAACTGACAAGCTAGATGTTGTGGGTTCGAACCCACCGCAGGGTGTCAAGGAAGAGCATATGGCCTTAATCACTCAATTTCCATCTAAGTCTGTGTCCACCCACACAACGTGGGAACTAGTGGTGATAAGTAAAAATAGACATCTAGTAGTCACAAGGAACAACTTTATATGAGGAACAAGGAGTTGAAACCTTGGTGAAAGCTATGCCAGTTTTTCTCTGAGCTCTGTAATCATTATTTATTTCCCTCACTCCCCAAATATAAAGACATTTCTGCTTATCATGTGGCATAGGGAAATAATGTGACATTTCATTTCCAAAATCAATGATTGCTCCTCATAACATCCTGGTATTGCCATTCCAGAGCTGGTGCCAGCATGATTTACATGTTTTCATCTCAGACTTATTTGATATGATGTTCTGTCCAATCTTTCGCTTTCATAATCTCTCTCTCTCTCTCTCTCTCTCTCTCTCTCTCTCTCTCTCTCTCTCTATCTCTCTGTCCATCCATCTATCTCTCTGTGGGGTTACACAGATAGCTCATTGATTTCTCATGTCCTTGTAGGGAACTTTTCAAAGGATGACAGACAGTGCTTCTTGCTAGCTGGCAAGGCAATCACAACTCTACTACGGGGACATCAAGCTATCTGCCACCCTCCCTCGTTGTAAGCCTTCAGCGCGATAGGACATGCATTACAGAATGCAAAGTATCAAACAGTCACAATGTCAGTGCCACAAAATATTTCATTACCCAGACACACAAGCATATCAGATGACAGATGAGCTCTTTTCCTCTGCTCTCTATGTAATACGATGAGGTGGCTAAGCACTTCCACTGGCTGAAGACATTTTGCCAGAGACAAAAAATATCCACCCATCCATCGTCAACCACTCATACGAAGCTTGGTTGCAGGGCCATGTGAGCCTATCCCAGTGCCCATTGGACGAAAGTCAGGGAAACACCCTAGATAGGTCGTCATTCCATTGCAGGGCTTTAGGTGTTAAAGGTTCAGTGTCTTTCTCAACGACACTTCAACAAGAGTGCAGAACACTGCAAAGATCAAAAACTACATCCAACTTAGATTTAAAGTTTCATAGTTATTCCTGGAACTATTCGACAAGTTCTTTCTGGATATGCCCAGGCTTTTATGCAAATGTGAGGTCTTTTTAAATGTTAATAACGCTCTTAACTTCAGTATTTCCAAGCTATTAGAATAATCATGTAGGAGAAGAATATCTCGGTGACTGAAATAATTCTGCAGCTTATTGTCCCTAGAATGGGCTCAGGAGGTGTTCCCTTATTAGGACATTGATTAGAGTCAATGGGTTCTTCTTCTAGCCAGCTCAAAATGCCCTATTAATATTCAATAATCTCAAGAGGAGTAATCATGTGAATTCTAGGCTGTTCATGGTGTAATGTTTTCCTTAAAGGAAACATTTTAGACTGATATCATCCCAAGTCCATCTGAAGTAAAGAGGAATAGAAAACTTGACTTATTTGTCATTGTACACACAACGGAATGTGTTCTCTGCATTTGATCCATTCACAACTTGGCACACACATAAGGCTATGTATTTAAAAGGGACTTCTCTCCGCTTAAAGCTCATATCCTTTGGCATTTTTACCAAGGGGATTCCTGATCAAGTATCTGATCAAGAAGCCACTGGGTGGAAAATGCAAATGTCTGATCAATGAAGATGGAAAGGGACTCAGAGAAGTTATTAAATTTAAAAAAAAATTGACATTTAGTGCTCCTGTATGTGTCTTGCCTAAAGCAAAAATTAGTGGTTTTGAAACTCCTAGCCCTTTCCAGTACCTGAGTTGGGTACGATGAGGTGCCCCCCCTGGGAGTTGAAGGAGCCCATGGCAGTGCAGGATGGGTCCCTGGTGCGTAGTAATGTCTGGGTCTGGGTGCGGCGGCCCATAGTGCTATCATTGTTGTCCAGGAGGCAGTGTGGCAGCTTAGGAGACAGCTTAGAGGAAAAGTCCCCGCTCAGGTCATCCTGCGGGGTAACCAGGCCTGATGAGTTGTACACCTTAATCTTCAGGTTGGGAAGAGGGTCCAGCAGGGGAGAGTTGGTCATGGGGATCTTATCCGCTACATCATGGAGGGCATAGACAGGGCCACGGTACATAGCTGCCGCTGACGTCAGGTCAGGGGGTGCGGTTAGGAGGTCAGCTGGAAGAGGCAGGGAAGGGAATTCAGTCAAGAGGAGTAATGGTAGTTTAAGAAAGGTTGAGATGTGTGTTCATCATATGCACATCGCAATATTCTAAATGTGGATGTGGGAAACTGGTAAGGATCCAGCTTGAACCAAAAACAAAAGTAAACCTCAGGGAAATTAAATTTTGTCACTTATCAACAAGACTTCTGCCTCACTGCAGAGCTTTAGCTGTGGGGTCATTCTCACTGTCTTGGAAAGTCCACTTCGGTGCTAAGGAATTTTATGCTGTAAAATGAGTCTCATCTGTGATTCATGAGCAACAGATGGCATCACTAATGCTCAATTTACCTAACAGGTACAAGTAAGAACTTTTAATAGCCAAGCTGAGCTGTTGCGGCATAGAAAGTGGATACTCATTGTCCTAACTCTCCTCGTCTTCCTCCATTAGCCAAAGATGAGATGTTTCCAACAAATTTGGAGAACAGTTAGAGATGCACATTTTACTGGCTACCTCAAAAGCGCTTGTCGTAACTTAAAAGCTAAAACATCAGGTGATTTCTGGGAGCATCGGGATCATGGTATTATTTATTATTGTTGTTGTTGTCCTCATTCTAAGATCATCATTCTTAAGTAAATGTGTAAACCTGTTCGAGCAGTCTTGATGTTAACTGGCTGAAAGCCTCCATTTAGGGCAGAGGAATCGATGATGTCCGAATCAAAGTCACGATGGTTTTTCCTATAGATGAAGAGGGCTGCAACGACGGAGATGACGAGGCACATGATCACTGCTATGACAATGCCCACATACAGCGCCACATCGTCAGTATTGGGAGCCACTGGAAGGAGGGAGAGGGAGTAAGGGAGGGAGAGAGAGAGAGAGAGATGACATCATTAGAGTTGATAAATCACTAAAGGAAGTGTAAAGGTTCCACTAAAGGCGTTCCTAGTCTAGCTTTCCAGAACAGTTAAACAGTTCTACAAAATGCATGCCCAATGATCCAGGTAAGGAAGTCAACAAACCTAGATCATTGTTGTCAAGGGTGACAGCACCATCACCACTCTTATAAATAATAGACTGCAACCAAGGATGGTTTCATCGCTATTGACTGGCCTTTCAATGGGAGTACACATACCATTGACAGCCCCCGATTATTTTTTAGGTCAGTGTTATGAATGATGTTATATATGCCTTCTGAGTGAGAGTCATTGCCAGTGTTCCAGTCAAATGAGCTTGTTTTGAGACCTGTATGAAGCGTTTTTTGTGGTTTTGGTGAGCTGTGGATGTAAGATCTACTGTTGGCTAAGACACATGTTGGTAATCCAGATTATATGAATAATTTACTGCTTATAAGAAATATAAAAAACCTGTAATAACTAAAGTGCAAGCCAGTGACTAGCATAGAATAGTCCTAACCAGGGAGCTGCTCATTGTAGCTCAGTGGTGCAGTGCATGCTAGGGGAAATGATGAGCCAGAGGTTGTGGATTCGATCCTGCCAGGGAGTGTCATGAAGGGCATCTGGCCTCATTCTCCCAACCTCCATCTAAGTCTGCCTCCACCCCCACAATATGGGGTTGAATCATAGCATGTAAAAATTGACCTCTTAGAATAGTCCTAAGCACTCATGCAAGATCAAAAGTTCATCTTTTAATTCTAGATTTACAGTGTGACGTGATGGGTGGAGTTCCTCATATCATTTCTTTGATATATCCATCTTTGTTCTCATAACCTCTAGAAATAGCTTCCATTTCTCAACATTTTTTCCATCTCTATCTCTCTCCCAGGGTATTTCTGTCCAGTTTCCTGCTGGAAAATCATCTGTTATTGGTAAGTCTGGCATGAATGTGATAACGGAGAACCAGACTGAGACACACACTCATTACATATCAGGCCATTATATGGATGAGAGTGCTTTTCTCTAATGTCTTACAGAATAGATAAAAATGTTCTCTTTATCTGTGTCTATATTAAAGGCAACACATCTCAATACATTACTGAATGATTGTGTTGCTATGAGTGAATGCAAGCTCCTACAAATGCTCACAGTTATTGGTATGTAAAGTACATGAAGTATATTATTTAAAATCTGCAAACAAGGATAAATGAACTTAAAATATGACTGTGAAATGTAGTTAAGAAAAATTAACCAAATCAGGCACTTGAATAAATGAATAAATCCTTGTGGAATACTTCAATTAGTGGCACAGATTCTGAGCTGGTACAGTAGATGGCAGCATCATCCGTTGATGCTTTCCTAACATATTAGGATACGCTTGATGGTGGAATGATGGTTGGCCATTTACACAAATTAGTCTCATGTCTCAGAGATACAGATGGCACTCGATCTGTGCCTCTCGAGTTCTCATGCAAGAATGAGCATGAAAGGAAGGAAAAAAAGGTTGAGGGTTTCTATGAAAGATATGCAACATGAAACGAGGTGTGTCATTTAAAAAAATGTTATTCCTTTTGCTATTTGTTATATTTTGCTTAATTCACTTTGACTATGAACATGGCTGCTTATTTTCCCAAAATGAAAATTTCTTCCCATCTTTGGAAGTACAAGCCTGTTTCATGCTTTTTCATATCAAATAAGCCCAACAACCAACAAGGAAGAACATTTGAATACATACATCGGCTACTACATCTGCTCTACATCT
>OMLC01066302.1:0-19030 GCA_900302585.1 Regalecus glesne | reverse complement strand
ACACACAGACATCTATTCTATCTCCACAAGAATACATCACAGCTCCATGGCTCCATCACCACCACCACCACCACCACTACCACTACTACTACTACTACTCTCGGCCTCTCCCATCAGGGGGCACCACAGCAGATCATCATCTCCATCTCTTCCTGTCCTCTACATCTTCCTCTGTCTCACCAGCCACCTGCATGTCCTCCCTCACCACATCATAAACCTCCTCTTTGGTCTTCCTCTTCTCCTCTAGCCTGGCAGCTCCATATTCAGCATCCTTCTCCCAGTATACCAGCATCCTTCTCCCAGTATACCAGCATCCTTCTCCCAGTATACCAGCATCTCTCCTCCACACATGTCCAGACCATCTCAGTCTGGTCTCTCTGGCTTTGTCTCCAAACTCTCCACCCTGAGCTGTTCCTCTGATATACTGGTTCCTGATCTGGTCCTTCTTCATCACTCCCAATGTAAATCTCAGCATCTTCACCTCCTCCTCCTCCAGCTCCACCTCCTGTCTTGTTGTCAGGGCGACTGTCTCCACACCAGACAACATAGCTGGTCTCACCACCATCTGTAGACCTTCCCTTTCACTCTTGCTGGTACCCTTCCGTCACACATCACCCCTGACACTCTCCTCCACCCACTCCACCCTACCTGCTCTCTCTCCTCCACCTCTTAGGCACACTACTTGGAATGCTTGACCTCAAGTACCGAATATTTTGGTGGTTATGAGGACACTTGAATCATCCAATTAAACATCCCAAAATAAAGAGGGGTCATCCAATCAACTTGGCACAAAAAAACAAAACAAAAGCAGTGAACCTAAAAATAAAATATTACCGGTAATGTTGGGCAGCCTACCGGACAGGGTTGCCAGAGCGGAACAAGACTATCTATGACCAGGCTAACAAAATGGTTAGGCCAAATTCAGCCAAACATGTTTTTTACGTTTTCTATTATGGGCATAAAATTTGAAGACTGACAGCCAAACTATTTACAATTCTGCGAAGTATAAGCATGCAAAGTATGTCTATTGAATGGCTTGTAGGTACGCTGTATAGAGTGGAGATTTAGATATGGAGGATGAGCTGCCTAAAGGGGGTGGGTGAAAGGTGAACACAGCCATATAGCAACCCTACTACCAAAGATGGTGGGTAAGCACTGAAGACAAATACCACAGCTCGCCTGCACTGAGGGACATTTCCGTAAGGTGAGAATTAGCGGAGATCTCGTGAAACGTACTGTCTACATTACAACCAGACCCAATAAAAACATCTGAATAATAGTACATTCAAGCCAGACACCCAGTTCTGTGTAGCAAATACAGTTGTTTCTGTTCACTTGGACTCTTCAACAAGGTGAGAGGGTAATAGATGCTGACTGGCTATCACCAGTCTGATGCCTTGTTCTCTCCTTCAGTAGCTTTGACCCACACATGGGTATAAAAGTTACACCATTGGGTCACTGTTCCTACGTTTTATACTCTGAGGAATGTCGGAAGAAAAGCTTTTATGTGTGTGTTTTTATGGGTTTTATTGTGTATTACGAAGAAAGATTTCATTCCTCTTGGCACCTCATGACTATTTGTCCCTGTCTGTTCTCTTTTTGCCTTGGAGACGACCAGCTTGGTCAAGAGGTCTCAAGTGGCTGTCACTATATAGCTGGCAAGGCCCTGCCACCAGAAGCCATCAGTGTGATGAGAGGGAGTAAGATAGGGACGGATGGGTGAGGAAAACATGGGAGATGGGGGCTTAACTGACCCACGTGTTGATCCAAACCAGCTGTTCATGGATCCCACTGATGAATCACCCTGCTCTCCCCCAACATGAACTATCCATTATGCATCTGCCCCGTCCCCGGGGCAAACAGCTGTAAGGTGGACAGCAATTAAATAACCACTTGAAATAATCAGTGTCGCCCAATGTTCCTCTATCTATCTGCTGCAATTTCGAAGGAAGGCAAAACGTAGACCTGTTAACTTCTTTCAAATGATTGACTGTAGCCGTCTGGCAAACTGCCTGGGAAATCTGAACCTTGCATGATTTATTTAAGGGATGGAGCAATATTCAGCACAGCAGTGCATAATCAGACAAATGAATTAGCAAAGGAGAGCAACGGCAATCTACTTTCTTTCACCACTACCACTCTACTATTGTGCTACTATTTATTCTATTACTTCCTCTCCTTTGAGCTTCATCTCTGCTTTTCAGGGGTCGCCACAGCAGACTTGAGTTTCTGTTGCTACCCTGTGAAGGCACAGCCCCAACAGAAGCCTCACACAATCCGGTGTAGGCCTCGTCAATCTGCATACTGATTTAGCAATATTTTCTTGTCTGCTATATAGAACTACTAGAGGGTCCGTGTTACGTGACACGACTAGTCCCCATGTTATGGGGGTGGACACGGACTTAGACAGAGCTTGGGGAATTAAGGCTGGACGCCCCGACACCGTGGTGACAGATGATGGGGAATCGGGCTTGCAGCCATCACCATGGGACAGGCAAGGCCGGTCCGGCCCTCCATGGCCGTCATCTCATTCCAGTGTCCTCCAATCAACTTATTACTTACTTTACCCTTCCTGATGCCTACGGTGGATTCAAACCATCAGTTCCCAAGGCATGTACACTCTACCCACTGTGCTACTGCGGTCCTTAATATATACAACTACTATTTATAACAAAACTAATACTAATAATAAATTAGACTTGAGCACAAGAAAATCCAACTTTGTGGTATCAAATATTTTGCAAAACCATTCAGTGTTTCAGGGGATTTGGCTGAAACCATTGTAATCCAGCACATTGAGCATGAGTGAAACGGAGCGAGACAGAGCTAGTTTCCCCTCATGCCAAAATACAATTTATCCATCAAAAGAAAAGGAAAATATTAAACCACGATGGTGCATACCTGCAAATGGAGTAAAGACTGAATGGCAACATTAAATCAAAAGCTCAGTATTTAAAAAGTGTACAAAATAGCATCACAGGTTAGGAGTAAAAGGCTATTTTCCGCCAGTGTTCTCTACCAGCATCTACCACACACCTGTGAATAATTATCAGCAACTCATGCCATCATCGTGCCATACTTGAATTGCCTCCTGACATCACTCCAGCTAAACACTGTTGTGTAACCATTCAGGGATTTATTTGAAATGATCACAACAATAGCAAAAATCACACCAAAACTCCTCAAACCAAAGCTAAGGGGGCTGGAATATGGAAAAAAAGATGGATTCCCTTATCTGTCCCGCATGGGGAAATTTGGATTCTCTGCATTTTAACCCATCCTATTGTATAAGAGCAGTGAGCTGCCAACATATGGCACTCGGGGAGCAGTCAATGCATCATGTCACGTAATTGTCAACAGCTTATCCAAAATACAATTTCTGCAGGTGCCTATCCCACCACTCCTAGGACAGAAAGCAGAGAAACACCCTGGACAGAGTGCCAGTCTATGCCAGGGCAGGTGTTGGGGATTATGGGCAGATGCCCTCTTCTGACACTATGCAGCGGGATTGAACCCACAATGCCTGATTTGTAGGTGTGCAAGCTGCAGCTGAGCTACCACAGCTGTTATTAAATTCATTTTGGTCACATTGTGTGATTTTTATGTAGGAATGACACAATCAATGCATCTGTCACACCAAACCTCCTGGGAAATATAGCTAACGCTTAATGTCACACATATAAAATGATGGCCATTTACTTCACTTCCACTCATCTTAAGCCACAGTCTTTTGAGCAATGACTGGTAAATAAATACCCTAATGCTAGGAGGATTTTTTTTTTTTTAAATCAGTGGTCTCTGCAACCACCGACGTAGACGACATTGCCGGAATCCAAAAAGGTACCCAATTGTTGCGGTAAATTCAAGCAACAAGTATACTTATGCTGAGCCGTCACATAGGATCAAAATTTGAAAAAAGAAATAAGAAAAGATTGAACATGCAAACATAGCCAGCATAAGAAAAGAGGGTTCCCGGGTATTTTAAATACTCACAGGACGTTCTGCAAGGCTCCATGCTGCAGCAGCAGTTTAACGATAGCGTGGTGACCATTCCTCACTGCGTCATGGAGAGGGGAGTCGTTTTCATAGCCAGGTGTGTTCAGCAAAGCTCCTCTTGACACCAGAACTTCCACTACCGCCAGGTGACCCAGGTTACATGCTTCATGCTAGAGAAAAAAAACAACAAAAGGTTACATGTTTTGTTACATACCGATGTAATGAGCACCAAATAACTTCCACACATGTGCACAATATTCACTTCTAGCATATTAAAAGATCAAATGGACCACCGACTTAAAATATTACATTACATTAAAGGCATTTAGCGACGTACAACAAGTGCATAGGGTCAAGGTACAAAGGTGGTGGAATATGGAATAAATATGGTGGAATAATTCATTTTGAACCTATCCATTTCATGTTGGGTTTATCATTTTTCAGTTTTCGGTGTGGCTGAGAAATGAACACACAAGGAAATGAAGAATAAAGTGGATCATGAACAGCAAGCAAATGATGCTCAGAGGTGACACAAGTTGTTACTTTTTCCGGGTCACAGTACCATTTGATCCGAGTATCAGAGTAGCATGTATCTGTATTGAACAGGGTCAACTGTAATAAATGGAGTCATCCAGAGTCATCCTCAGAGGGTTAGAGGCTGAGGATTCAAACTAAACTCTTGGTATCAGAAAGGGCATCTGGCCTTAATCCCCCAAACTCCATCCATGTCCGTATCCACCCAATAACCTGCGGACTAATCAGGACATGTAACCTGGACCTCTCTCATCCAAAGGACTTAAAAAGTCCATATGTTAGTTGCCAATTATAGTCTCACATATGGATTCTTTCTTTGGGGGTATACAAAACGCTATACTGGAATTTTTCAAAGAGCTTTAACAGGACATAAAATCTATGTATTATTACTAGTACAAAGTAGTGCAAATATTATATCGTAAAAAATATGTTGTAAACATGGCCAAATTTTAATCCGAGGCTCACGTCATTTTTTCGGGGCATATACACTTGCAAATGTTCTATGGTGGTTGAAAAATAAAAATAAAAATGGGAAAATCATGAACTGAAATTGGCCAGTCTTTGCCATGTCTTTCTAGATAGAGGTTTCATCATTATAAAGACAGTATACAGCTGTATTGCACTGACTGGTTTATGTGTCTAATTGTGTGCACATGTGTGTGCATTTGACTCCATCCTCACCAGAGGTGTCCAGCCAGCATTGTCCTTCAGGTTGGGGTCTGCTCCTTGGTCCAGCAGCTCCTTGGCAGTGTCCACATCTCCCTGAAGGATCAAGAGGGAACAACAAACCTAAGGTCAGAATTAAAGACACCTAAACATGGCACTTCAAATATAGCAGCTGATCCCAGAGTAGCAAAGGCCCTAGTGTTTATCACACTCAGCAGTGAGCCATTGATTAATTTGTCCGAGATGCAAGGAGGGATTATGGCTAGGTTTACACGGATTATGGTAAAGCAGTTTATTCTCGCCGGGCTGGAGAATGGCTGTCTGATCATCTGAAGACTAATATGGCTGATCAGGTAGGAAAACCCACAGAGAGAAGAGCTTTGAGCGAGATGGTTTTAGCTGCATGCAATACAGGAGGCAAGGTCACAGAAAAGTTAATAACAAATGTGAAATGTAAGGTCTGCCCTATCCAATTCAAACGTTTTGATTATGTTATTTGTTCCTAGTTCTTGGTCCACTGAGCTTTTAGTTCTCCTCAGCCACACCATTTTTATGAATAACAATCAAAAACACTGCATAATTCCCGTGCTCCCATTGAAAACTCTACACACATGATAATGGTTTATTCGGGCCCTTACGAACCTTTATAGCAGCTACATGAAGTGGTGTCTCTCCCTTGTGGTTCCTCTTCATAATGGCACGGCTTCCTTGAGGAGAATGAGCGCTGAACCCACCTGGGGTAGAAGGACAATGTCCCTGCTTTGCCAAGGGGCTTTTGGTTCTCCATCCATACTTGGGGCTGGCCTGCAAAGGCGTTGGGAGGGCTGTAGAACCTTCTGGATAAGTCACCTCCTGGCATTTCAAATTTCTCTTCTGATGCAGGGAAGCCCGGTGCCTTTCTGGAGTGTTCTCCTGGGAGGAGCATGTCATCTGAACTCCAGATGTTTTCAGGGTACACTCCAGAGGTGAGACCTCATCGTGTTCTTCGGTGCCTTGAATCGGTTTGGGTACATCTGGAGACAAAGTATTCTGATGAGAGGGGCTGATGTCTGTGCCAAGAGGAGATGGGGCTGGGTCCTTAGAGAGAGGTAGAACGCTTCCGGACAGGTTTCCCTTAAGGATACTCTTGTTAGATCTGACAGCATCAGTGGTCTCCTTTGGATGGGAGGGCTGAGGGGCCTCCAGGTTGATGCCTGGGCTTATAAATGATACCTGTTTACAGGAGGACTGCTCCCCGTTCTCAGCACAGACTTGTTCTCCCTCTTCAGACGTCTCCTCCTCCTTGCTGATCCCCCACTGCTGGTTAATATCATCCAGTTGCTTCCTCCTTATCCTCGGCCTGGTCTGTTTACGCATTGGTTGACTACCACCACAGGCAGCAGATATTCTGTTGCCAGCAGGTGTGGTTCTCTGCTTCTTCTTGCCTTTATTATTATTGTGTCTTGGATGAAGGGAGGCTGAGGAGTCTTGAGAAGAGTTGCTGAAGTTGAAAACCGACAAGTCATTGCATTGAGTCTTGAAGGCATTTGGTAGTCCTGAGTTCATGTCTGTGCCAGATTTGCAATCTGATGAGGGATGAGGATTACTGATGGTCTCCGGTTGCTTCTCTATCATGCAGCGCACTTTGCGACTGCGGGGGCTAAACCAGATCTTGAAGTTCTTCTTGGACTTTAAGACAGTGCTTGTAGGCTGAGCTTGCGGCATGACAGAATCATCTGCTATGAGGTGTGGGAGAGGAGAGAGGAACAAAACGGACTATTAACCAACAGGGTCAGCTAAAATAACAGCAAAGACCAACATGCAGTATGCTTTATCCATGCTATGATAAAATGCTAAATGAGTTGTGGTTTTCAAAGCAAGGGAGCAGTGGAGTGTTGAATAAAATGCAGAGGTGTAATTAAGATATAAAAAAATCAAATACAGAAAAGGAGTCTGCACCCAAGGCTTATACTTATTATTTATGGTGAGGTGTATAGAAGGGATACACAGATACATCTTTTTACTGCTGATGCCAATTTGGAGTACCAATCTTAAAATATAAGCAAATACAAACTACCAATGAGATCAAACACTTTTGCTGAACATTGCAGATTTTGACCATTTAGTGTGGGACCTATGAGCAATATAATTAAGATTAAATGGGTTTTCTTCCCCCACCAGCCTTCCATGTCACGTAAATGAAGTAAATCAAGCTATCTTGCCTTTATTTGTTTCATTATTATTATTTGTATTGGACAATATCTCTGAAGGTATTCCATTTTAGGCTTGGTACATGCCCAATATCCAATAACAGTATGTGGAAAACCGACTATTTATATGAAGTTTTCAATCAAACCATGCATTTGAAAATGTTGATGAATGCTAAACTGTTCTGTACACCAAAAGATTATCCTGAACCTGATCATAACAGTGGGATATTGTCGGCCTCATCACAGATGGGGATGACAGGGAGTACAGAGAGCTAATTCAAGACTTTATGGACTGGTGCCAGCAGAACTACCTCCAGATCAATGCAGGTAAAACCATGAAATGGTAGAGCATTTTTCACAAGTGCAGACACTCCCCTCTGACACTGGTGAACATCCAGGGGATGGACATCGACATGGTGACATCTTACAAGTACCCGAGTTTTCACCTCAACAATAAACTGGACTGATCACTTGAGAGCAGTGTATAAGAAGGGCCAGAGCAGACTGTATCTGCTGAGGAGACTGAGGTCTTCTGGAGGTCAGGGGTCACTCCTCAAGACATTCTACAACACAGTAGTGGCACCAGCCATCTTCTATGGAGTGGTCTGCTGGGGCAGCAGCATCTCCGCTGTGGAGAGGAGACTTGATAAACTGGTCTAGAGAGCTAGCTCTGTACTGGGATGTCTTCTCAACACTGTGGAGCTAGTGGGACAAGGGAGGATGAGGGCTAAGCTGTCATCCATGATGGGCAATGGTTCTCACCCCATGCAGGACTACAGTGCTAGAGTAGAGAGCTCCTTCAGTGATAGGTTACTGCATCCAAGGTGTCTGAAGGAGTGTTTCCAGAGGTCTTTCCTTCCCACAGCTGTCAGACTATGTTATCAGCACTGCTCCCCCAATAGAATAAATCCAACACATGAACAACAACAACATACCATTTAATTAAAACAGAGTGTATTTTTTTCTGTTCATACTTTATATAGTGTTCATATTTCTCCCCTTGTTAAATTACTATTACATATTATTTTCTAGATTTGATGCCTTCTTACTGTGCTTTCCACTTTGCTACTGTAACAATGTAATTTCTCCCTGTGGGACTAATAAAGAAATATCTTATCTTGTTCCTTTTTGACAACTATCTCTGCATTACAAAACCACAGACCTAATAATATTAATGAAAAGCCATAGACTAAAAGAAGCTTGCAGTTTGGCTTACTCTTGGATTTAAATACATGATCATTCTAGACATGATAATGAGCCGCAACAGAGTTAAAATTGTTGTTTTTCAGAGTGGCGCCCTCCACAGGTTGATATACTCATTCAGTTCCGATAACTACTTTTTAATTGAGCCATGGTTTCACATAAATGTCAGCATACCTTACATTGCATACTCACAGTTATCAAGAGGACACTGAGTGGCAGATAAGGACAAAACAACAACAGGTAACTAACACTAACATTAATTGGTTGGACTAAAAGGGGGGCATTTTGAGCATGAAGGCAACAACGGACGAGAATAGATTGCAATGTACAAATACTTAAATTGGAAAAAGCGGACAGACAGGATAGCTCTTTTATTACTGGTTTTTTTAATAGATGGGTACTCACTTCCTGATTTCTCAGTGCCATTCAGCAGAGACTCCAAACCACAAAAGAGTTGTGTGATGTTGCTGAGCTGCCTGTTGATTTGGATGTCCTTTACCCAGGCGGGGCTGTGACAAACAGCGCAGCTGCCCCCTGCCTGCAGGCCAGCACAGGACCTTAGGAGAAAAATTAATTGCTGCTCATAAGATCCATTTTCAAGGGGAACACACATGGCAAAAGTACATCGACAATAAAAAATAAGACCATCACTTTAATTTGTTAAATAAAATGTGTGAAAACTGACAACCTGCATCTCAAAAAAGAGAAGAGTTCAAGCATTATATGATCTGACCCGATACAAACGACAGTATGTTGGTTTCCATGAAAAAGTGTTATATAGATATATCCCAGTAATTCGAGTGATTCCTTTAAATCTTGTGCAGTACAATCCTGCTTCATACTTCAGGCAGTCATCAGCTGCCAAATAAGCCTAATGACGAAGAACAGTGGGATAAATACATCCACTACTTCTGTCTTACATCATGCTATATATACTTTACTTCTACTATTAGAAAGTAGAAAGAAAATATAATTATGAAAAAGAAACACATTGGGTTAGCGGAAGGTCAATTTAAGGTTAATTTCAATGCACATATGTGCAGTTTTAGAGACAACCGTTTACAGAATGTAACATTAAGCTGTTGGTCTTTGGTGGATAAACGTGGATTATTCTATCACCTGGGACATCCTCTCAAAGAACAAGGGATATTCAACCAATGACAAGATGTGCAAACTGTGTTTGTGGAAAAACATTTTCTCATTTGTGAACCAAAAATTCCCAAGACAAAAATCATCTTCTTCATAATTATAAATAGGTAAAATCATTAACTTAATATGTGTACACTACCCATTGTGACCCATAGATCCCCTTCCTCACTAGACATTGATTATGTAAAGTACGTAACGTAAAACATTGAAGTAGTGAATCTATATGTCCATGTTCTTTGTCGTTGGATTCCTTTAACGCAGGTTGATTGCGCGAAGCATGAAATAGGCTTGTACTGCACAAGATTGAAATAAATATCTTTAATGGCAAAATTATGTTACTCATTTGTTGGGTGCTCTCTTTTCTCTCGTTGGTGGTTTTGTTAAATGTGTGTGTGTGTGTGTGTGTGTACCGATACTAACTTTACTGTAGTCTAAATTTTAGTATCATCGTTCGTTACAACAAACCAAAGCCAAATGTTCTGTGCACTCAGGCGCGGCCACAGTACAGTCGTGATGAACTCGGGGATCATTTGGAAAACGCTACATGTTAAGCCTTAAAGGTAAAACATTCATCTTTACCCGACTTATTTTTCAATCCTTTAAGTTTGTGTACCAGTATTTCTTAATTGCGTGGTCTTCCATGTCCCCTGCTTTCTCATAAAGTGTCTCTGGGTGTGAGAAGACCGCCGTACAGATGCCAGGTTATTAATGCCACTAACGCTAAACCAACATTGTACTGACCTGCAGAGCATATGCTCACAAACGCCAAGGCACACTGGTTCACTCATTAAGTTGGAGCTGTGAAGACATAAAATCGAGGTTTTAAATGATGAAAAGAGTATTTAAAAACAGTACTCTGGCAACTTGACATGCGACGACACGCTGATGAGCCCTGGGCAGCCTCGTTTGATAAACCTGTCCGCTTTACCATTTTGAGCAGAGTAAAAGCTGCCGAAAGTTTGCGACAGCTTCTTTGGTCTTCTTCCAGTCCCCTCTTTCAGCGGGGTTATCTTTATCCACATTCATGTTCAAAGTCGATTAAAACTCGATTTTTAGGCTGACTAGGTGGACGATAGACCGTGCTGGTAACTGGCGTTTAGTATTTCATACACTCACTTCCTGGTTGCATTTCCCGCGAAACAGTCTTACGGAAGAAGCAGTGACGAAGTGGTGACGTCACATCTTTGGAACGACAGCAAGGAATATTTTAAGAGACATATATCTGTCTGTATGTCTATCTAATTATAGGTGTGTATGTATTTATGTATGTATGTGTGTGTGTGTGTGTGTGTCTCTGTGTGTATATATATATAAATACACAGTACACAATACATATAGAAATATACAGAAATTAAACACATTTTATACATCATATTATTTGAAATTTTGTATCGATACCCAATCTTGAAAAAGTTTATAGAGCAGGACAATAACAGCACTTAAATTTTAAAAAGAGCTTTAATGCATACATAAAAGACATTCAATACATTTATGATAATTGGAAACTGAGCTTTAAGCATAAAAGTATCAATGAAATATTCCATACATTCTTTCAGAGTTAGACATCCCATAAGAGAATATGTCAATGAGAGGGAGAAAGTGGAGACATTGAGTATCCATCTCTGAGAAACAAGAATATTTTTTCTCTTCTGTATATCCACCAGTAAGTGACCCCATGCCTCAGGATAGAAAAAAAAAACCTTGCTCAGACATATTTCGTTTGTGTATATTACTTTGTTTAACACAAAATGAGAGAAAGTTTTGTTAATAAACAAGCCAAAAGATGATTAGGCCAATTATGAAATACAGTGCTTTGCTATGGATGCTAGCTATAAAGTAATGAAGTGTCCCCACCACAGAGAAAAAAAAGAATTTCAATACAATATGCAACTCATTCCAGCTAATGTGGGTTGCAAGATTTGTTTCGAATAAGAAATTCTAATTTTTTGTCTTTAATTATTGCTTTCAGAGATGACAATCAAATAACAAAATATGAAGATTTAAATATTTTTTAAATGTATATATAATTCTATTAAAACAAATATGTGTGTCTTACACTTGTTACAAAGTGCAAAAATGCAATGTGTATGACTGAGGGACAGTTTCATGCCGGGATGAGGATCAGTCGGCCCTAGCTTTGCACCGCTTCAATGGAGCAGAGACTGTCAAATTGATCATCGTGGAGTGGTATGGTTTCTGTGCCAATCTTTCCCATGGCAAAGTTGATGAAGACCTTAGGAAAGAGAGGGGAGGGGTATTCAACAATGATTTGAATGCCAGGCAAATATATTAAAACCAATCAATTCTCTGTGCACTCGTTCACTTCAGCCAAACTGACAGTCAGTCTTTCTATCTTCGACCTCCACATTACAGTACCTCTCAGTCCCCAGATGGGCTGTGTGGTAGCAGAATATCAGCATGGGCTGAATTTAATGCTGATGTCCTCTGACTGCCCCGTCTATTCCTTTTATTTTCCCCTAAGGTATACCTTATTTATTTCAACTTGATCAGTTCATTCTTGCAACTTTCTTATATTGCATCTTGATGCATGTTCAAGTATGGAAACCCCAGATAGTTTAATCAGTTCATTTTGTGACATTTAGTGGGCGAAACCTTTCATCACTCTTCTAAGTGATTTCATTAGTCTCATCTGACTGCAGGTATCCCCACCTTTATGTTGCATAACAACCGAAAGAGCCACAAGTGGGTCACAACCAAAACAAGCTATTGGTTTCATATACAAATGACCACTAATTAGAGTTAAAATGGGGGATGTTAAAATGGTGAAACTTGCTCAAGGATGAAAATGTCCACATCCTGGATAGGGAGGAACGCAGGTTCGAAGGGAGAGTCAAAGAGGCCATTTGTGTTAGGAGGGAGTGACGTTCCCTGAACTGTAGTTGGGAGGTTGACATGAGGCTAAGAGTGTCTTCTGCCATCTTACAATGCTGTGATTACAACTATTTCCCAATTCTCTTCGAAAAGTACACATGCCCATTTAAACACTAATTAATGGTCACGGAAATTTGCATTTGATACTGGTTGCTGGTTTTGGTCGTGGTGCGACTGTGCTGTTTATAAGGTTGGGGATACATGCAGTAAGTTGAATGGTAAATGGTACATTGACTTCTTTTAAATGTAGCACTTTTCTAGTCTAAGACCACTCAAAGCAAGATGAGACTGACAAAGTCACTTAGGTGAATGATGAATTATTTCTCCCACTAAACATTGTATCCAGATTAACTGATTAAAGTTTCTGGGATTTCTCATACGGTACTTTCTCTCCCACCCTATCTGCCTTCATCCAGCCATACCACTCCCACAGTTTCTTCCTCCAGATTGTGCCGCTCTCTCACTCACCTCATCCAGTGTGGTCTGGCTGACAGAGAAGTGTTTGATCTGTAGTGCAATCTTGTTGAACTCTAGCTGATCAAAGATGTGGGCCACTCCACCAGGTGCCACAGGGATGTGGTACTCCACCATGGCCGAATGCTGGTCCTATGAGGTGGGAAAGGGGGACAAATAAACTCCTCAAAAAGAGGTTGAACAAGTATGGCAGCAGATACCTTGTTTAGCCAATCCAGACATTAAATGCCATCAGGTCATTTCTCATCCAAAGCACCTCAAGTCATCAGTGCAGAGGATGTTTTGTTTGTTTGTTGGATCTGACCCCAGTGAAATTTGGACCTTCTTGTCTTCATAATTCTCATACTATTTTTTACTCGCAGAGCTCTGCAACAGCCAATGTGAGCAATTGCTATTATCTTGGTTAATGCATAGGAGCTTTTTAAAAACGGTCTTCATAACCGTGTGACAGACATGCCCTCTAGTCATGGTCTATTCCCTGAAATATGTAGTTAAGGTTGACTAAAATCCCATGCCAGAGTGAGCCCAATGTTATCAACTGGTATAAAATATCCACCTGAGTTTTCTGTGCTGTTTGTGTTTTTAACAACCTTCAACACTGTGTGTGCATCCTCTTTTTTCACAGAATCCTTTTTATTGCCTCAGACGGCAAGTAAGCTTACCTTGAGATAAGTGCTGGGGAAGTGTTGTCGCATGAAGTCGGTTATAGATTCTACATCACAGGATGCGTGTGACAGGTACATCTTCACAGTGAACCCACTACCAAACCTACACAAATTAGAATTCACAAGAAGAGTAAAGGAGGAAAGAGAAGAAGTAAAGGTCAGCAGGCCTCCTTGTGCCTCATAGTAAGAAATCAGTACTTTGGTCTGCTTTGGCGGTTTTTAAATGTGCTTTATGAATAAATTTACTTGCCTCTTACTTACTGACCACGTTATACCAATTCTAGCTTCCCTTCATTGGCATACTATTCATGATAGATCAGACTTCAAAATGCTTCTGCTGACTTATAAAATCTTAAATGGGCTTGCCCCATCATACCCGTCTCACCTCCTTACACCCCACACTCCATCTCAAGCTCTAAACTATCAAAATACAGGGCTCCTTTATGCACCCAAAGCCATAAAGTCAGCTGGTGACAGGGGCTTTTTCCATCGGACACTGTTCTTGTGGACTAACCTGCCTGCTGTTGTCAGACAATTGCTCCATTGAGTCTTTCAAATCCAAAATGAAAACTCCTTTTTCTGTCTTGAATTACAACTAGCTGCCCTTAAATGGAACACTTTACGGCTTGTACTGCATGACGGATCAGTGTCTGGCTCAATGAATTTACCGAACACTGTTCTGCTGATGACATTATAGAGTTTTAATTGACTATTGAAAACTGTTCTCTTCTCTGACATGTCTTTCTCTCTCTGAATGAATGTCTTGCCCTTTCTGTTTTCCTGTGTATGTGAATGGTGTGATGTGAATCTACTCTGTGTGCATGTATAGTCTATCCTCCTCACAGGTCTCCATGGTGATGTTTGTCAGCACCTGGACACTGCTTGGCATTCTCACCATGTGGTATTTTTCATATATTTTACAAATCCATAACATTTTTATTGTGTTTCAGTGTTATACCATTCTCTCTCTTTCAGTTGTGACTAATGTATCTTGTCTCTTCCACCTGCATATGTGAATAGTCTGATGCGACTCTCCCCTATGTGCATGTGTAATCTGTCCTCCTCCCAGGTCCCCATGGTGATGGTGGTCATGAGGCTCAGGTCCTTGACAGATCCGGTGGCATCTGGACACTGTTCAGGACCTCCTCATCATTTTCTTATATCTTATAATTTTCATTGTCCATCTATCCATCCATCCATTGTCAACCGCTTATCCGAAATCGGGTCGCGGAAATTTTCATTGTGACTCTTTCATTTTCCTTCAATGTTGTACTTTGTAAATTGTGTTTTATTCTGTATACACAATATCCATTATACATCTGTATGTCTTAGGAGAGAGATCCCTCCTCTGTTGCTCTCCCTGAGGTTTCTTCCTATTTCTCCTCCCTGTTAAAGGGCTTCTTAGGGACTGGTTCTTTATCTGATGCAAGGGTCTAAGGACAGGATCAACTTTTTAATCTGTGATAATGGGCTGTACAAATAAAACCGACTTGACTTGACTTATTGTTAAGCCCACTGAAGCGAATTTGTAATTTGTGATAATGGGCCGCACAAATGAAGGGGCTGTGGTAGTTAAGTGGTAGAGTGCGCGCTTCGGGAATTAACGAGCCAGAGACTGCAGGTTTGAACCCACCACAGAGTGTCAAGAACAGCATCCAGCCTCAATTCTCTAAGCTCCATCTAAGTTCATGTCCACCCCCACAACATGGAGAGTAATCCTGACATGTGAAACAGACCTCTCTCAGGGCTATACAAATAAAATGGACTTGACTTGAAGAAACCAGTGTTCTTAGTGTTGCACCAGTGTTTGTGTCCACTGCACATCAAGGGAGGGGATTGCAAAGAGAGACACACAACAAAGGAAAATAGAGGGTGGGGTGTGGAGTATGTGTGGTGTTAGTGAGGTGGAGAGAGAAGTAATAACTGGTTGGGAGGAGGAGGGGCACAGGCAACTGACCTGTATTTGATGTGCTGCAGGGAGCCCAGGCATCGGAATTGACCTTTCACCATGATAGCAAGACGGGTGCACAGTGCCTCACACTCCTCCATACTAAGAGGGAGGAAGTCAAAGAGCAAGGGGAAAAGGGAGTAAATATTGTTATAATTAGCTTTTCTTGCTATCGCACAGCAGCAAAACCATAAACATGTTTTTGCACTCCACTGTCTGTTTGCATGATCAGTGTAAAATGTTTCAATTCACTATCCTTGTCATTATGGAGGAAAAAGTCAGCGTATCATGAATAATGCTGATAGTAAATGAAGTGTGATGTATGGTGTGCTTACCTGTGAGAGGTTAGAACCACAGCACATTTCCCTTTTACCTCTTCAGAGATTATCTTCCACAGGTGGCGCTTGGTGCGAGGGTCCATGCCAGAGCTGGGCTCATCCTGTGAACAGATTGATGAGAGCAGAGAGTGAGAGACAAGGATATGGCAGCATGTACGAAATCAAGGCAGCGACAGAATAAAGAAAGAGAGAATTCAGATCAGCGCATGGTGAAACCAGGAAAAAATATTGGAATGAAAGATCTGAAAATATTAGGAGAGAAAAAAAAGAAAAGTAGCCATTCTGGGAAAGTAATAAGGATGATAGGTCTGGTGTGTGAGGATAAAAGAAGAAAAAGGGATACAGAGAGAAAGAAAGAGTGAGAGGAGAGGGATGAGACACGAGAGACAGGAAGAGGAAGGGAAATGCTGAGGACAGAGGGTTAGAAGAAAGAGTGAAAGAGCGAAGGAGAGAGGATAGAATACACAAAATAAAAATAGAAATGAGTGCTAGTGGGGAGACCACCCTCGGGTAAACCTGAGGAAGCAAACTAATTAACTATATGAGATGTGTCAAGTCTAAGGTGTCTGCGCTAGTTAAAAGAGCCACTGAGGGGGAAAAGTGTTGCCAAGTCTTATGTTTCATGTCGGACTGCCATAAAAACAACTTTGTGAGCAGCCAGAGCGCCGCAAAGTGCTGGGGCCTCACCAGGAGCAGAATTTGGGGGTGTCCAATGAGAGCCAGTGCAGTAGAAAGCTTCCTGCGGGTACCACAACTGTACTCCTCTGTGACTTCACTTCTGTGGTAGCCCAGCTCCAACTTTCTCACCAGGTTGTTCACCACCTGAAGAGGAAATAAAGTCTGATGGATTACAAGGAAAAGTGCAGCTGGACCGCCCCATAAACTGTCCTTTGCCATTTTAATACTGTTGGGACATCAAGAATGTCGCTTGGTGACATTCGATTCTGATTCCTCTGTGCGGGGAGAGCTTCAGAGACTGGTGCAATGTTAGTTCATTGTTGTTTCATTAGCATATTCAGTTAGTATACCATGCTGCTTTGAAAACAGACCAAGTCTAGGCAATTTTAACTATATAACCCACTGTCACAGATTAAAAGGCCCTCAATCGATAGTAAACCAATCCTTTAAAAATCGGGGCTTTGCACACCAAAACACTACATCTAACAAAGATACACTCATCTTTGAAGCAAAAAAGCTTGCAAATAATATTGAAAATGCTTTACTTCTGGTCAGGATCAATTTCTCTTCACACATATGGCACGCTTGAGATTTGTTTTCATTAGTTGACAACATTTACACATGAAAGTAACGTTGAAATCAGATCAATGAACTGCGACAATCAGATGGGGATATTAGCCTCTGGATTCTTTTTCCTTTTCTCTATTAGAGGATGTGTCATTTATTGTAACATCCAAATGTAATTCTGAGTTGATTATCCCAGTATTATCTCGCTGTGTTTACTAGTCCTGCACAGCCAAGTGACAAAGGCACAGTGTCAGCAGCTGAATGTGAATCATTAGAAGTAACAATGTGACATCTTCCCTGCTTGTAATTCATATATGTTTCTTTATGTCCAACCATAAAAGCCTTTTTCTGTCACTTCTGATAAGGATGACAGAACCATGTAAATGTGAAATGGCCCCATGAGGGCCATGCCTCATTATCCCTAGCTAGGGGACTGTAAGTGGGAGCCAATAAAAGGGGAGGGTCTATATATAAACTCATCTTCACAAATTAGTTCATCCCTGCTACTACAGCCATTACAGCCATTGTTGTCACCACCCTAACTAGAGCACGACTGTAATGACAGCACTGACCATGATTAGAGCTAGCTAGCTGCATCAATTTGTCTGCGGAAATATGGTGTGTATGTGTGTGTGCACGTGTGTGGGGGGACTCTGGGCATTTTTGCGTATGTGTGTACGCACATTTTGGCTGTTAACATGACTGAAGCTGCCAGAACCAGTGGGTGCTAGGCTGGAAGTAGTGTTGCATGCTAGATGTACACAGACATACTAGGAAGCCATTTTTGCCATCTTTATAAGATGACCCAGGCCATGATTCCGTATTTCTCTAATATTGTGCACACGTCCTCAACAAAATTTGACCTGTCAATTTATTTTTCCTTTTTTTCTTGCGAATATGGAAAATCAGAAAATTCCATCATCTTTTGATAATTTGCCTTGCATATGCCATTAAGTCGGTGGCTGAAAAAGTCAAACACTCTCAGTAATCACCAGAGAAACAAAGATTGATTAGCTCTCAGAGTGATAAATGGGGAGAAGGGGCTGAAGTGAAGTGTCAGATGAAATCCTCACATCATCAAATTATCGGTTAGAATGTAAAGCCACCCAAATGGATATGTACAGCATTGCCTAATTTGTAAGCTTCAGCTGCACAAGCTGATAGTGAAGGCTTTTAACATTTTTAGCTGCCCTAGATAGGGTAGCTTTCAACATGTCACTCAGCACTTCCCATCCTCTGATTCATCATGCATGGAAATTTCAACATCTACCAGACAGAAGTCAGACAGAAGTCTTTGAATTCCCATCTGATCTTGTATCACTTTGTGGATGGTGTCATCATACTCTGTCACTTAAAGAAGCATTGCAAACAAGGGGATAGTGTGGAGTGCTATATGATCTTACCCTGTCAATATCTTTCTTTGAGATGCCATGGATGCGAGCGTAGAAGTACAGATGTTCATCACCGGTGAGCAGATCGTCCAAGGCATCCACTTGAGGGCAGTAACCTATGTTTATGCCCTTGTTACGGCACTCCATGATATCTACCATCCGCCTGGGGAAAAACATCAATAAAAACCTGTTCTCTTAAATGGTTCTAACCACATGCTACATTACAGAGCAGATGGAAAATGTCTATGTTTAAGGTGTGCTGGTGTCACTGCCCATAGTGCTATATATGTATATAAGATATTCCTTTATTAGTCCCACAGGGGGAAATTACAGTGTATAA
>OMLC01066301.1:21362-37801 GCA_900302585.1 Regalecus glesne | reverse complement strand
ACCATGCTGAACAGAGGCCTCAGTGTGTCTGGGTTGACATGGGCGACTGGCAGGAGGGGGTAGGGTGACGAGGGTAGGGGGACTGAAAGTGGGAGGAGAGTAATCAAAATCCCTGACAAAAACCCTGGTGTGTCTGTGAGTGTGTGTGCATGCATGCATGCCTGACAACATGGTCCTCTTGGGGGCTGTTTGCTGCAGTGTCGTTGTCCGTCACTGTGCTCAGACACTTATGTGTGGCCAACTGTAAGTGTTGATGCCATTGGTGGCCACCGGGGAACAGATGGTTTCTTTATGAAAAATCACTAGATCCATCTATTTAAATTTTTCCAGAGGAATTCATCTCAAAAAGCACCACAAACCTTTCTGAGATAGCATTAGATGCACACAGAGTACTTGCACAATTCTCACATTCTCAATAGGTGCAGCCTAGATCAGCTGATATTAAACCATATTGCACCTATGCCAGGAAACCGTATAGCTGAATAAAGGGTAACATACATGTTAGTATTGAATTTCACTTTGAGCAGAGAAAAAGCTGGTAGATTTTTTTTGTTTTTGTTTAAGTGACTGCTGGGATTATGTTTTTTGGCATCATACTGCAATCTGGCCACGTAGTTCATTTACACCCTGTGCCAGTCTCTCAGTGGTCTGCCGTTTTAGGGGTGTTTGTGTGTTAGAATGTGGGGGTTGTAGTGAGGAATTCTCTCTCGCTCTCTCTCTCTCTCTCTCTCTCTCTCTCTCTCTCTCTCTCTCTCTCTCTCTCTCTCTGTCTGTCTGTCTGTCTCTCTCTCTCACTCACTTGCCTTTTTTTACATGCTGTGTGTGTTTGTGCACCCTCATGTGCATGTGGCATCCAGGCAGCCCCCTCTATTAACAGCCTCTCTTTGAGGACACAGGAAGTATGGTGATCGTCACAGGGATCATTAGTCAGAGCCGTGAGAAAAGCAACAGCACAGACCAAAAAAAAAAACCAGACATGATCTGCACACTAACAACTCTCAATGCCGCAGTTTAAAGGCCACTCACCTGGAGTGTTGAAGGACTAAAAACGACTGAAGATATCTAAAAATCCACCACTCTTTAGGATGCACAGTAATTGAGAATAGTATTTTAAAATGTCCCACTAGTAAAATTGAAATACTACATCGTGTGCATAGTTGTTGCCAGTGTATCTCAACACATGCAGCTGTCTCAAAGCTATGCATTTTCCTGATGCACAGAACTGGGTGCCAACACATCTCTAGCTGAACTTTGGAAAAAGCAAGGCTAAAACTGTTTGTGTCTGCGCCCATGTCCACTCGTGTTTTTTAGGGAAGTTGTCTAAGCACATGATGCTGCGGTGTCTCCCGCCACTCATGCTTGGGTTTAGTGGTTCACTCTGGAAGAAGAAACTTTGGGTTATACAGCTGCATGAGAAAATGCAAATGTATAACAATGTTACAATGTAATTATACAATGTACAATGTACCATTGTAATTTTTTTGTATTTTGTTGAACAAATGCAACCTAACGGCAAGCTGGGAAAATTTCACATTCACAGATTCCAGTTATGTCCCTGGCAGACGTTTCACATTGTGTCTTTGAGACATACAGAACAGCATCATGGCTACTAATGGAGTTTTGCACCATCAGCGTTTTGAGATAATGTTGAAAATTGTGGTTGTTTCTCATTAAATGCGTAGATGGTATTTTTAAGGTATTAATTGGACATTTAAAGTAAATATATAAAATATAGACAGTATAGGATGACGAAAGGCATGGGTGCAAGATCATGAATACCAGCAGTGGCAGCCAGTGCTCCCATTCAAAGGGTTAGTGGATGTGTCAGGAAGGGCAGCTGACATAAAATTTTGCCAAATTTTGCCATTGCTGCTGTGCCCCCATGGGTTACCAATGGAGGCTGTAATATCTGCTGTGGTATACCCTGAGAAACAGGGAACAAGCCGAAAACAGGAAACTATGCAGAAGGACAAGACAGTACTGGATTGTCCCAGGTTAATAACAACAACCATTGGTGCTGTAGCCTCACAAGGTACTGATGGAAACTATAGAATTTGCAGCGGGGAACCTTGAAAATTAGGGAACAAACCAGAAGACAAAGAAGGAAAAGAATGAGGAGGAGGGGGAGAAGAAGAGGAAGGAGAGGGAGGAAAAAGAAGCAGAAGCATCTTGGACCAGAAGCACCAGTGGTATTGTTAGCCTATGGTTGATGCCCGAAGCTGCAAACTGATCACAGCTTGGAGTCAACATTATCATAAGCTTATCAAATTTAGATGTGTAGTGACAGAATGCCTTAGGAACATGAAATGTACTGGTGCTAGCCCCAAGTGTCATCATTAACTTTGTGCTTGAGCCTTTGGCAGACTGAGATCAAACTACACACAATAGCCACAGTATTCACAGGTACTGATTATCCTGCTGCTCATCTACCCATAGGATTGTGTGCATTTTCTTAACACATTATTCCAAATGGACTAACTTGGCTTAGAGTGTGTGTGTCAGGAAGTTACTTGTCAGCTGAAACAAGTCTCTCAAGTGAGGTGGAACTTCACCTCCAGGTTGGTGTGCACATTTTCCTTTTTTGAATTACAGTTGAGGCACTGAAAATACTGGGACTTTTTAAATCAAATTTGATTAAGTTGCGCGACTGACCGGTTGAATACCACATCAAATCGAAAACTTGTGTTCTAACTTGTGCTGGCTGCTCACTTCAATACATATGATGGGTTCAATGCAGAGAGCAAATTTAATTGTATTTATTTACAATGAAACATAGATATCTCTGCCAAGTAGTGTGTATTTGGTCATGTTTAAAAACAAACAATTAATAATAAAGAAAAATAAATCTTCTTTATATGTACAGTATATACTAATGAACATTTAGGATGTAAATATGCCAGGTTTCGCTACAAGGTTAACTTTCATCTATTGTCCCAAGCGGTTAAGGGTCCAGTGTCTTGCTTAAGGATACTTCCACAAACTTTCTTCCAACCTTATTTTGTGTGTGTCTGGCCTTAACTATTCTCACAAACTACTGGACCTATTAGCCTAAGTTTTGTGCTCATATCTATGACTTGTAGTTCCAGTGTTTAAAATCCTTCAGAAAATGTTTGTTTTTGCTATCGCTGCCCCCCCCTTTATTCACTGTAGCTAGCTAGAGCTGCTCTCCGTCGGTGCATGCATTTGTCTTGTTGACTTTGCTCGGGAAACGACAGTGCCCACTATTTATTTGGGTAACAGAATTCAAAGCTCCGGCAGCGTATTTGTGATTATGAGACTTTCTCATATTCATGGAAAAAATCTCATAGGTACAAGAAAGCATCTTGTGGCTGGGAGATTTTTTTCGGATTTTTGAAAATAACGCACTCATTAGCCCCAGAAGTCAGGCGCAGCGAGGCTCAGTACACTTGAGGTATTCATTGTAAAGTGCTTTGAGTGATCACTGGACAAGAAAAACATATAAGAACAAGTCTGGGTGAAAAGAGAAAGAGGAAAAAATAGTGTAAGGGGCTCTTAGCCTGATCTGAACTGATGGAAGTGGGTTAACATGAAGGCCAGGAATGCCTGCTGTTCTTACTGTAGTGTTTCATGTAATATTGACATCTCTGTGTGAACCCTGGTGTAAAATATTTGACCGAGTCTTGTCACTTTCCTGTTGCATTTTATCCTGACAAACCGTGTGTGTGTGTGTGTGTGTGTGTGTGTGTGTGTGTGTGTGTGTGTGTGTGTGTGTGTGTGTGTGTGTGTGTGTGTCCTTCCTGTCTCCATTAGCCTTTGGGGAATAGTGATGGTAAAGTCATTAGGCAGAAGAATCAGACTTCTAAGAAGCACCCTTGGCTTACCCCTCATTCAAATATCCTATAAGTGGCTCTAATCCAAATAAGCCACTTGATGCAAAATTCAGAGGGGTTTATGAAACTGAGGAAATGCTCACGCTGTTGACTTAAGGGTCCCTAAATGAACAAAGGTTATTACATATCTCTGTGCTATCTGAGAAATACAGATACTAAATGGACAAAATGGATACCTCTCAGTTGTCAGGACAGTTAAGAGTTCTAGAATGGAACTAACAGAACTTTTCTTTCTGTTTTATACCACCTTTTACCTGCTTTCTTAACCCTAACTTTCCTTCTCTATCCGTCTTTCCATCCATGCAGGCAGCCGTCCTACAGTGCAGTATGTATCGTCTCTGTGTGAACTGCCCCAGGCCCTGCAGCCTTACTACACTCAGGGCTACGTCCTGACCGCCCTGCACCCCATCATTCTGTCAGTGGGACGCACCCGTGGCCTGCCCTTCAGCCTGCTCTACCGTGCCATCTTGGCACGCCCCCGACCTAGGTAGGTGTACTTGCATGTATGCATATGCGTGTCCATATGTGAGTGAAACATGTCTTCGACTCTTGCACGGATGTCCATTAAACCCACCTGTAACACATAGAAATACACTGCTGCCCATCTGCAGATTCTCAAGTAAATAGATAAATCATAGATGAAGTGGGCTGCATATTTGATGCTAAGGCTGGCTGGGTTGTCAGACTATTATGGCTGGCAGGGTGGATAGTAGTGGGTGAACATGGGGGAACTTCCCTTGAAAAGATGTTTTAATTTGACATAGCCCCTTCACCTATAGGCCAACTACAGAATTGCTATTGGCCAGGAATTACCCCGACAACAGCGGTCTCCGCACAGCCAATGGAGTGGCGAATTCTCTCAGTGCGGGCCTGATAGGTTGGGATATGATGCTCATAATAATAATTGAATAAGATTAACATTGCAACACTGGAAATCATGACTAGCAACATTTAAGAATGAATGTTAAGAAAACCAAAACAATAGCTGTCAGTAGAAAAGTGGATCAACCAAGTTTGAATATCTTAGTGGATGTTAAAACCTTAGAACAAGTAAAAATATTCCATTATCTTGGTCAGACAATAACATGATAGAAGGTGTGAAACAGAGATCAGGAAGATAATTAAAGTGGGAAGACAAAATATAGGTATAAAAATGCTCTCATCACAAGAACCCTTGATATTGAAACACAGAAAAGAATAAACAAGGTGTTATATTGTATCAACCTTCTAGTACACCGGCAAAACCTAGACAAATGTCTTTACTAAAGTAAAGACATTTGGCAGAAGATAAAGGACTTTTGAGATATGGCTTTGTTGAAAAATGTTAAAAGTCTCATATACAACTCATGTGACAATTGATGAAATACCATCGTGAAGAGGAAAATAAAGTACTTCAGTACTTGATAAAACATGATTAGCTGCAGAAGACACTGACAGAGGGAAAGGTGAGAGGAAAAACACAGCGTGGACAACCACACAAAACATGGATGACTGACATTAGGGATTGGACTAGTGTACACATTGGGGAACATATCAGGACTTGACCACATCTTACCAGTGGTAGATTCAACAAAGAAGAGAAGAGAAAAACATGGCAATCACAATGAATCAGTATCAACAAAGGTGATAAATTAAAACTAAAATGAGGTGACATGCTTGTTGCTTGTGACTATCTCTTCATGTAGGAACTAAATGAGTTTCATACTGAAAGACATTCTACTATCTCTGTTTTTCACCTAAATTGCTGTTTAGCCACATTATAAATGTACAGCAGATAACCAGCAGTCCTCTCATGCTGAGCTACTGAATGATTTATGGCCTTTTGTCTGCAACTCCTTAACAATTACAACTGAACTATGAACCCTCCATCTGGAAAGGTTCTGTAGCGTCAGAGCTACCAAACTGGCTATCCCCACAGAGCTGAATACAGCAGTTTGCAATCAAACCAACTTGAACACCCTATAATTTTTTTCCTTACAGCTGTCATTGGAGTTGATTTTTTTCTTTACTCGGTGTGTGTGTGTGTGTGCGTGTGTGTGTGTGTGTGTGTGTGTGCGTGTCTGTGTGTGTGTGTGTTTGTGTGTTTGTGTCTTGGTGACTTAGTAAGCAGGCCGTGTCCATGTGTCACAGCGTGCCACTACTGAGGGTGGAGGAGTGGCCACTCCCTGGAGAGTCTCTGACGGGTGACACAGTCAGAGCACTCATTGACAGGGTCAGTTGTACACATACAATGGGCAGCTTATAGTAGCTCTCGAGTCTTTTTATACATCACTGATTTTGCCTAAAGAATAAAAAAATTCCCCAATCAAAAAGGTATAATCTTGCATCTGCTTCACATATGATGAGTCTGACTTTTGTTATAATTTGGTTTATTCTGACAGGTGAACAGCAGTGCTTGTGGTGGGGTTAGGTTCATTGGTTCAGTCCTCCAGCAGGTAAGCGGAGTTGGCAATGGCAGGGTGCACAGTCCAAAGAGGGGCTGTCGCTCACCTACACACACCCCTCCCTGTGCCCTGCCTGCAGAACGAGAGCTTGAGGAGAACATCTATAGTCCCGGTGAGATATTTTCTCCAGCGCTTAGGTGTTATTACAAATTTGTATTTATTGGTACCAATACAGTTATCATCTGTCAAGACCAGTGCTTCCTAGTACCACTTTGTGTTTGTGACCTGTGGCTTGAGTGGGAAGCGCCACTGTTTGTACTTTATTGGCAGGGGTGCACATAACTGGTACACAGTTACACATGCA
Organism: Regalecus glesne; assembly: GCA_900302585.1. Lineage (NCBI taxonomy): Eukaryota > Metazoa > Chordata > Actinopteri > Lampriformes > Regalecidae > Regalecus > Regalecus glesne. The sequence continues at coordinate 31,202 of OMLC01066301.1, read as the reverse complement.
AGACAAAAATCAGGAATGCGTAATGCCACTTGTGTTACCACCCGCCTTTGCGTATTTGACTTATCTCATCTAACCTTACTTACACACGTTGTTTGTGAGCTTGTCAACTACTTTCAGCTACTTTCAACTACTGTCCAAAAAGCAGCAGACATTAAGCAGCTTCTTTGGGGTTTCACCACCTACAAAGAAACGTCAACTCGAGCCAGAGCCGAAGAAAATAAGACTTTTTTCGAAAAAGTGGCCCCAAGATGTGCAGTGGCTTATGGCTAACGACGAGTGCACTGAAATGTGGTGTAAAATGTGCTGCTCACATTTAGCAGACAAAACAAGTGCATTTTATAAAGGCTCAAATAATTTCAACCATCCTTTATTAGACTAACATGCTACATATGGGGTGAGTACCAAACAGCATCTCCTGGTACTCACCTGAGTAACTCGGTGAAAAAGTTACGTGCATCCCTGCTTATTGGTCTGGTTTAGACTTTCTAATTCACTATATGTACCCTAAAAGTATTTGTACTTATTATCTGTCCTTAGTTATTATTACTTGCTGTTATAGCCTGAACACCCCCCCATCATCATCATTGTTTACTGTTTTGATAACCAATTGTATGTGAAATGCTTAATTCTGCATTGGACTTTCTGTTGTTCTGTTATGTAATTTGCCAAGTAACCCATTGATTCTTGTAATGATACCCACCCTGAAGCTTGCCTCATTTTTCCCCCCACAAATGTACCTTGAATTTCAACTGTCAGATGCTAAAAAAGACCTCACGCTCCATTCTTCAATCAGTTTGTAGTCTTTCATCTCTCTTATTCTCAAAATCTCTCTCCTTCCTTCTGCTTAGACCTGAGGTTGCTGGTGTTCTTCCACTCGTGGGCCCCAGGCTGCGCTCCTCTGGACTCGCTTGCCTGTCAGTACCACCAAGGGGCACTCTCCATGCGGGTGTCCAGGAAGGGCCAGGTGGTCAGCGCTTTAGAAGCAGACTGGCTGGAGCTGACCGCTGCCTACTACCGCAAGGGCTGGTCACTGGTTGACTCCTTTGTCTACTGGGACACACCTAAAGGTGCTGCTGCTAAATTACGCTGATGTCTAATGGACTGTGTCATCAATGGCATCAACTCTTCTAGGCACTCTGCCTGTCAGTTTACTTCCTGAAGCCATCCCTAAGAAACCAATATAACCCCAGTAAAGTTAGCTAATTTTACAACTAGGCTCAGGGTTGGGGGACTTCCCATTTTCCGATGGCTCATTATTCCAAAACCTCAACAGAGCAAATAATGTCCCATTGGAATGAAAGGCCATTTGTCCGTAAGCCTGTTATTCCCAAAACACTCTGGATTTTATTGCTCTTAGAAATTAATACATTTTGATGTACAAATGCTGAAATATTGTATTATACCAAGTGAAACTGAAACTTTAATTTTCATTGTACATATATACAATGAAATTCATTCTCTGCATTTAACCAATTCCTCTACAACCCAGCCCCGGATAAGCAGTTGATGATAGATGGATGGATGGATTTAACCAATCATTTTGTAGAGAGCAGTGAGCAGCTGCCGCACCTGGGAAATCATCTCAAATTATTTTTCCTATTGCCTTCCCCAAGGTCATAGGTAGGAGTATTAACCCTAACATACATGACTTTTTGATGGTGGGAAGAAAACCTGAGCAGACCAACGCAGACATGGGGTGAACATGCAAACTCCACACAGAAAGGATCTGGGATGAGACTAAAACCCAGGACCTTCTTGCTGTGAGGCAGTAGAACTAACTACTTAGCCACCGTTCTGCCCCTTTCACGTGAATATTTGGTGTAACATTGAAAGCACATGTGAGAATGTTATCTCTGCATCCCCAGAAACATCAAGTTTTTTTGTATTTATCTCTGGCAAGTCCAGATCAATGACTGTCAATGACATTTCACACTGTGATATGCTGAAATCTGCCAGATTATGTGATCATGCTTTCAAAACATGCTAATTCAGAAAGAATACTATGGTCAGATCAGTGCGGTTAAATTAAGGAAATAAGAAATTTATAAGATTAGGCATTCGTTTTGACACTACTAATTCTTGATTTGGGTTCATATGGTTAAGATTTGGATCAACATCTGGGGGTATGGCTGAAATGGTGCATTGACGTAACACAGGGAATGAGTATTTTCTGTATAGCTGCCTTTGGAGCAGTTAGTATGTTTTTGGAATAACAGGCTTCAGACAAATGGTTTCAGTGCAATGGGACAGTTTTTGAACAATTGGTGTTTCATAGTAATGGGCAGTCAGGAACAATGGCATGACGGCCAGTGTTGACATGTGTTACTACTAGTGTGGATGAAGGCAGACCAAAAGATTGGTTCACTCTTGATCCAGCTCAGGCAGTATACCGTACAGGACCCCTGCAGATTGTCTGTACAACCTTCCGCAGGCTTAGAAAGCAATCAGGAGTGCTTGTGTTACAATAATATGTTATATGAGAAGATCACAACTCTTTGAAAGTGAACTTCTCTATCAAAGAGCCAAGAGAAATGAGATGCCGGGTGGCTGTACAGAAAGGCAGGGCTAAGATTAGAAGAGAGAAAGTGGGATTAGGAACATGCTGCCTACCGCCTGGCCCTCATCTATCTCAAATCCATGTTAGCCTTTATCGCATTAGGGGCTCAGTCATTCCCCTCTCTGTCTATTCACCTGTTCTGAGAATTTTTTTTCTCCCTAAAATGTCCTGGTGGAACACAGAAGCCTTCAAGCATATACAAGATTAGCCACTTCCTGTTTTGTCTGTGAGCCCTCCCCCTGTTCCTCCCCCACTGTATCTATATTCGGAGCTCTCCTACTAACCCAAGTGACCTCACTTCCTTTCCCTTCGCAAACTGCTCTGTACACATCGGAGGCCTACTGGGAGTTTTGAACATTTTCGATAGCTTGTTTCTACACACATTATGCTGTTGCTCCAGTTCACAATTCTTCCTCTGACTTGTTTTATACATGGGGACCTTGAATAGGCCCCTGCTACCACAACACATACACACTCATTCACGCAAGCAGACATGAAGCTTACCCTGCTTCAAATGACTAAGTTCACTGTCATAGCCAGTAACATTCTTTCAGTAATAAGACTCCCTTAGAAGAGTCCATTCTGCTCTGCTGTGACCCTTTATTGTACATTAGTGTTTTGATTGTCTCTTGATATAACTATTAGGTCATCTTGTATGATAATGTGGCTACACAGATATTAGTGATGTTTCAGTGAGGTAATTTTTGTGTCTTTATCTCAGGTGAGCCAGTCCCTAGGTCACTGGAGGGATTATTTGTATATGAGGAGAAGAGCACCTCGCCGCCTGCCAATGACACCATTGTCGTAGAACAGTGGACAGTCATCGAGGTCAGAGACAACGCTTTGTTTCAGCATTTCAGATATGATGTATTTGAAGGTTGAAAGACGTGTGGGATTCAATTGATAATCAGCCTTTCTCACTCTTTGATTTTAGACACAAGTAAACTAATAACAGTGAAAGGTCCAATTTATGTGTCAGGATTAGTCCCGACATTATGAAGGTGGACACAAACTTAGATTAAGTTTGGGGGATTAAGGCCAGATGCCCTTACTGACACCCCACGGTGGGTTTGAGCCTACTGTTTCTGGCTCGTCAGTTCCCAAAGCACACGCTTCTACCCCTGAGCTACTGTGGCCTCCATAAAGTAAAGTAATAAAAGTCTAATAAGACAAAAAAAATGGACCCAAGTCAATGCTGGGGCAGAAAGGGGATGTAGTAGTTTTGAAGGCTTGGAACTTGACCAATGTTAATGTTGCATTGTCTATTGCTGCCTCTGTGTGTTTGTGTGTGTGTGTATACATGTGTGCGCGTGTGTGTACTCAGGGATCCAATGTGAAAACGGACTACGGACCCCTCCTTCATACCCTGGCTGAGTTTGGATGGCTGCTTACATGCGTGCTTCCCACACCTATCATACGACATGACAGGTAATCCATCTTTGAATGCTCTTACACACTTTCCCTTATTAATTCATTAAAATGTTTTATTTAATAATTATTGCAGATACTTTCAAAAGTTGATGAAATATCCGTTTTTCTTTTGTACCACATTCCCTCTGTAAAGCTGACAAAGACGTAGTGCAGTATCCTTAAACTACTCCATCCCTTTCTGCCTAGTGATGGGAACCTTGCCACCAAGCAGGTGGTCTTCCTTCAGAGGCCAGTCAGAAATCATGCAGCAGGGCAGCAGAAGAACCAGGTAGGGTACAAAAGATATCAACCAACAAATATAACAGTCATTTAACAACTGCTTTTGTACATGATTCAAGAAAACCTATTTATGGGACTACACTGCATCCTGGGGGAGAAAGTCGGAATTGGATTTAACTAATGTAAACGGTTTGTGCTCTGGATGAGGCAAAATAAAACTAAATTAGTACCCCTGTTGGTTTTAATTAAGGAATATTTTATCTTATAATCGGGCAAAAAAACAGAGATTTAGAAAGAGACCCGTTTGGCTTGGAGAATTAAAAAAACCCATAGTAAATGGTACCATGCAATACTACAAAACATCAATTTCATGAGACACGTTCAGAAGTTAGTGCATTGTTCTAGAAATAAGAAGACTGGGTGTTTGATCCCTAGCCCCCGTATAAACTGTGTCAAAATGTCCTCGAGGAAGACATTGAGCCCCCAACAATTGAAAGCAATTGCATGGAAACCTGTCCAGGGTGTTTCCCAGCCTTTCACTCAATGAGTGTTAGGATAGGCTTTGGCACAATTCGGTGACCCGGATTTGGATAAATGGTAAATGATAGATGGACAACTTAATCAATTAGACTATTTATATAAAGCTTTTCATACAATCAAATGTAAGACAACGTGCCTCACACAATAAAAAATTAACCCCCCCCAAAAAAAAAAGATCAATGCAAATAATGGTAATAAAAAACAAGACGAAGATAGCCAATATAAAATTCCTGGGAATCCATATATCAAAAGATCTCCTATCATACCTAAACACTTCCCACCTGGTGAAGAAAGCTCTATAAAGGCTTTTCTTCCTAAGAAAGATTAAATAAGCCAAAGTTCCCTCTTGGCTTTTAATAAGTTTTTCCAGAAACACCATAGAGTAGCCTTGCTACTGTGTGGTATGGCAGCTGCACTGTCAAAAATCAGAAGGACTTGGTCCTGGTGGTAGAAACGGTACAAAAGATAGTGAGAACTGTTCTCCCAAACCTGAATACAGTGCTTGGTGTCCGTCTACAAGAGAAGGTTAGCAAAATCAATTGGGACCTCACCTACCAGTTCAAAGTCTTTATCCCCTTGCTATCAGGGAGGAGATATAGGGCCATCAAAGTCTGAACTAGCAGACCGAAGAACAACTGAAGGAACATAGAATTAACACAAAGCCTCACTCTAGGGATTTACTATTACTTTAATAATAAACATTTCAGGGCTAACTGAGGGCTCCATGGGGTTCTTAGGCTTAAAGCAAATCGGATAAATCATTAGGACCCAAGACCATTAAGAGTGTTATAAACCAATGAGAGTTTTCCTTCTTTGCATATTGTGATTAGTCCCCATGTTGTGGTAATGGACACCGACTTAGATGAAGTGTGGAGGATTGAGGCCGGATGCCCTTCCTGACACCCTGTGGTGGAATTAAATCCGTAGCCTCTGGCTCATCATTTCCCAAAGCACATGCTCTACCGCTGAGCTACCGCATCACCCCCTAAGAGCTTTATAAACTAATAAAAATAATCATAAAATCAATCTGGTAGTGAACAGGCAGCCAATGCAGAGACCAGAAAGGAGAGCATTACAATGACCCTGCAGGTATTAAAGGCATGCATTAATGTCTGTGCTGCCTTGAGAGAAACAGCTGCACTCCAGCAGTGGTCTACAGATAACGAAATGCATTTTTATGTTTGCTAACGTGAGACTCTAACGTGAGGCTCAAAACTAAGATCGGAATCACAGATAATCCTTTGAGGTTTTTTTTACTTGTTGAAAGGGATTTAATGTCAGTTTTGGGTTGATTTTGTCTCTCTGTGCTTCAGTACCAATAACCAAGTCTTCAATTTTGTTCTGATGAAGCTGAAGAAAATTCTCTGCCATCCATAACTTGATATCTAATATACAGTTAAAAGGCCTTCTATAGGCTCTGTTTCATCAGGTGACATAGCAATGTAAAGCTGTGTGTCACCACCATAGCTATGAATATTTATGTTGTGTGTCCTGATGACATTTCCAAGTGGCAGCATGTAAAGGTTAAAATGTATAGGACCTAAAATGGAACAAACCCGTCAATGAGAAACACTAGCTATCCTTTCCCTAAAGTTGTGATCTGAATAAAATTTCACGTTTTTCTGACCTCCATCTCGTCTCCAGGCAGTGTCTGCAAAGAGCAATGTTTCTAGTTGCTCTGTGAGCCGTGGAATGACCAGCACTGCATCTCCAGAGGAGCTGTCCCCTTCCACAGGGGGCATCGGGGGATTCCCAGTGTTTGGAGGGGGGTACCCCAGTGCTTTGTCCCATCTGGAAGAAGGTGGTTTTGAACAGGAAGAAGGGAAAGCTGAGGTCACCTGTATGTAAGCAGGAAGTAAGGCACCCCTCAATATCTTGACTTTCCCTTCTCACTCATGGCAGGAGGTCTGCAAATTTAAAGATGATGGGGAGTTGTTGGAGAGATTACACTCTGGGAGTTGTGGAAATTTGGGTGTGAGGACGGATACTACTCTGCACCCTTTGGGCTTCCCATTGTTTGATAACAAGAAGACTTTCGTCTGACTGGTAGATCATAGCAAAGCAGTGCAAAGATGTTGTTAAAATAACCTTTAATTCCCTTTCACCTTTGGAAACACCACTACCCCTTCCCATTTCAACAGAAACTGTGAAGAAAAGGAAGAGAACCTGCCACTTTGTCATTGTTTCAAAGAAGCCATAATGAGTATGAGGTGTTTTAGTGGTGGATCCACTGTACATACATCCCCCTTTTTTCATACAAATAAGATTCGTTGGGGAAAGTAACTAGTCCATCAGAATCGATGCTTAACAGGGAATGTGTTCAGGTTCATTCTTAAGTTAGCTGATTGTCAACTTCCATTCACTCCTGGTGCTTCAAGGAAAATATATCACAGCTTTTCAGCAAGACGTCAGCATGCACATCTGTCGTCAAAAAACAAGCACCATTATTATGCACCTAAACACACGAGCACGTGCACCAGGGTGGTGACACACTGAAAGTAAGGTAGCTTACTTGTTTTTTTCTTTGCAACCCCCCCTCCGCCCCAACCAGTCAAGATACTCTCCCGCATTTTTATCTTCATCCTGGGCCGCCAGTTTTGCCTAGAGGTTTACACAGGTCAGACTAATGGAGCATTTGCTTCACCGCTGCCTTCCTACACGACTGCACAAGCACGCGCAGGAGATAAACATTTAATGGGGGGAGGCATACAATTGTCTACTAGTTAGGAATGAAAATAGCCAGTTTTCAAGATTTATGAATATATCAAACACTGAGGGGCGGCATGGCTCAGTTGTTAGAGTGGTTGCCTCGCGAACGGAAGGTTGCAGGTTTGATTCCCGCACCTGCAGAGAAGCGTGTCAAGGTGTCCTTGAGCAAGACACTGTTCCCCTAATTGCTCTGCCCTGACACAGACTGGCGACCCATACAGGGTGTACCCCCCCTTTTGCCCAATGAGAATGGGGATAGGCTGCAGTTCCCCTGCGACCCGATTTCGGATAAGCAGTTGACGATGGATGGATGGATGGATGGATGGACATCAAACACTGGCCCATCTGGTTTCAGCGTAGATGTTTTCATATTATCTCTATACTAGCTCATTTAGGGCAGAAGGGATTTCCCTGTATGGCTCTGAATGACTGTAGATCACAGTAAAGCGACAGCAATTGGGTCCAAGATCCCAAACTTAGTTTTAATATTTGATCGGATCCAAGTCATCATTCATAAATGTTCAGTGAATGTTCTTAAAAAGTATTAACTTCTCTATGATGGCATTGCGGCACACATTTGATCTTAATACACTTGGTTATGTTGTGTCACTTAAAGGTACTGCATTCTATTAATCATGTAATCAGTTGTTTAGAGACCCAGACCCTCATGTAGAAGATATTGTTCAGCTGTGTGATGGTGAGAAAGAGCAACTGGTACTTTGATGAGAGTAGACCATGGTATCATCATATACAATCCTAAAGGCTGGTTTCCTGGACAAAGATGAAACCAAATGAAAGTTTGTCGAGGATTAATGCTGGATGTCCTTCCTGATACCCCATGGTGGGATCGATTCACTATGTCTGGCTTGTTATTTCTTGATAAGTGTGCTCTACCACTGATCAACCAAGCCCCCAAGGATTAAGCCAAATACTGGACTAAATTGATTTTGAATTGATATTCTTTTCAAAATTAAACTTAACCCAGGACTGGGCTCAGTCTGTGTCAAGGAAACCAACCCCGTTATGCCATGTTTCAACAGTAACAGCCCTGAGTCTCTACTATTAGTGGTGTGCTTGAATTCTACTAAGAGTACAATGTTTGGTTGTTTTGAAGAAAAACTAAGTCCAACATCATCTCCAGGTGAGATGTTTAACATTTAAAAACTAGGTGGGACTTTGGTGTTCATGGAAATGGAATTTTTTTTAGTTCCAGATCCCTATCAGGGAGTAGTAAACATCAGTATTATTGCCCAAGCCTTTCCCTTTTGGAGAATTGTACATTTTACCTTATTGTTTATTACTGTATTAAAAATAAAATTTCTTCTTGTTTGCATTTCTTTCCACCTTTTATGTACCATTATAAATATCTCCAAAGGTTTACACTTGATCTCACGTACTGGCAGCAGTAGTGCAATACTGCAGGAGCCCAGATTTATTGCTCTTTTAAAGCATGCCAATAGAAACAGCTGGACAACAGTTGTTTTTTATTAACAGACATCATGAAAATGTTAACAGTAACAAAACTTTAGTCCATTAAAAAAAATTGGGTTGGATAGGCAAGGCTTAATAACTTAACAATAAGAGGAAGGTAAAATAAAGGGAGGTTGTGCTCCAAAATTTAAATGTTTCTTCATTCTACCTCCCCTTGAAGTAATTGTCAGCAATGTACAGACCAGTAAAAACTAGCTGTCACAGACAGTTTCTACTATTTGGGTCAGGTTACATCATCTTTACCTCGAAGGAAGTGGAATGGCAGATTTTTTTTTACAGTGAATTAAAATGGGAGCAGGTCACCAAAGCAGGATCAAAGAATTAGCAAAAAAGACCTTCCTAAATATTTAGAGATAAAAAGCCAAAGGTCACATAGAAAGAGGAACAGTATAACTTGACTGCTAGTGCACTTCCAAAGCTAGATTTGATTTTTTTTCCACTACTACAAGCCACATCTACAGTGTGTATTTTCAGATTTTGAGTTCAGCCAGCTAAAGATTCATCCCATCAGGTACCCAAAAATGGCTTGTTCAGCAAAACAAACAAATAGAAGAAAATAAGCGACAGTGATGACAGAAACAAAAGTGAAGCACCATCAGGAAACATGACAAAGTGAGGGGATGGGGTGGTGGTGGATTATGTACAAAAAGGGGCTGTTGGTGAGTGTGCCTTTGACAACAGATCACCATGATTACATAGGTTCTGCAAATCCAGCTGCTCAAAACATTAAAGCAAAAGTTCCCTATAAGAGTAGTGTGAAAGCCTGGCTGCCTCCAGAAACATGCGCATCCACCATGTGGCATAGAAACTGCTGTGAATTCAAGTTGACAAAGAAGGTATAGATGGAGATGGCAGAAAACACCAATAATCTACACCCTCAGGTCCTTTGATAT
>OMLC01066301.1:0-21314 GCA_900302585.1 Regalecus glesne | reverse complement strand
ATTTGTGTGTAATGTATATATCCAAGTATCTGCATGCCAGTAGAGTGGATGTGTCTTTCCTGTAGTGTATGTAAATTTTACTATATATCTTTATATGTGAAAATAAGTGTGCGCATGTGTGCATCTTCCTTGTGGCAGCACATCGGTCTTAGGCCTCACTCTCTCCTGCTGATGAGGTGTTTTGAACCTCCTCCTCCAGAATGGGCACAATCAGGTTGTCCTTGGACATCAGGTTGTATTTCATCACGAAGCGTGTGAACCGGTGACACAGGAACGTCTCATTCTGGACACACACAAACACATGCACACACACCTTATTGCATTATGTCAGCAAAGTTAATTAGAAGGCAGTCATAAGAGATGCCATATATAAAACAGACTATGGCAGGTGTTCCCAAACTTTTTTGTGATGTGACTGCAATTGAATATTCACAAATTTACTTGACCCCAACACACATGCACACAAATGCCTCCATTGAAAATAGCATAATTAACAGTAAATCACAGAATAAGACATGAGTAGATAACTCATCAGGTTCAGGGAGACATGAGTTTGCTTGGCACTACAGTTTTTGGAAGTCTGGAGGAGTGCTTGATATTGCGCATCTGATTTCTGTCATGACATCCGGAGTGGATTGATACTTTGACTTGATGCGGATAAGTCCACTGAACCTAGCCTCACATCTATACGAGCTTGGGAACGGGACCAAAGTTTTCAGTGCATACATAGGTACATGAAGGTATATTGTCCTTTTGTAGCAGACCAAAATTCTGTCAGAACTATGGGAATGTGTTCCTTGTAAGATCCGATTGCATGACAGATCACTGTGTTGTTCAGTTTAATTTCCGGGTACTTCAATTGAATCGGGATGGCAATTTAATGGATCCTGGATCCAGTAAAACTTTTTCATATCCAAATCAGGGAAACGACTCGTAAAATTCTCACCCAGGATGCTGAGGTGATTAATAATCACCTGGGTGGGACACTGGTTAATATCATTGTCAGTCAAATACAATAAAAATTGGGCGAAAGACTCATGGATTGACTTTAAAAGGTTCATTTTTCGAAACAGAATCTGTCATCTGAACCCTGTGGTTTCGCTCACTTATGAATATCATGTTTGTGTTATTCCCCTGCATACTGACATTCAGTTTATTGTTTACAAAAAGTAAACGTTATACATGCAGGGGGGGTATCAGTGGGTAGAGCGGTCGTCTGACAATCGGAAGGTTGCAGGATCGATCCCTGATCCTGCATATAGCATGTCGAGGTGTCCTTGAGCAAGACACTGAACCCCTAACCGCTCCCCGAGCACCATATATTGGCAGATCCCTGCTCCTGTACAATAGGTTGGGTTAAAATACAGAGATTCCAAATTTCCCCTTGTGGGACTGATAAGGGAATCTATCATTTAGTTCCCATGCAACCTGATTTCAGATAAGCAGCTGACAATGGATGATGGATTGATATGCAAGGGGACGTTTTTTTCTGGTCGCTAACCCCCCCCCATATTAAAAAAATAAAATAAAAATCAATACCCAACTTTTTTTTCCTTGATATCCATTGCCAATGACAGTAACTTATTTCTCGGTTCCAAAAATCTCTAATACCCACCCCAATGACAACCATCGGGTCTCAGTATGAAATAGCAATACATTATGATCAGATCCCATATCTTGACATAATTTAGAAAAAATGCATGCTCACAGTGGATGGTATTGTATAACATTAACAATAGACTTGACATGCTGTATTATTTCTTTGAGTTCAGTGCTCAGTTTTTTAGCTGCCAATTGTTCCTGATGAATCATGCAACGGTTCCATACAGCAGATGGAGCAATACTCACCAGTAACATCCACAGGCCGGCTCTGTGCCCTGCTATGACTGGAGCAATACTGATACAGAAACCAACCATACGATCCCATGTGATACTCTTTCTCTCCACATAGCCACAAACCAAATTGAACATCTCTTGTCCCGTTTCATGCTCGGAAAGTGTAGGGAAAATAAAATGTCCTCCTGTATAGATTCCTCCCACATATTGCAAACAAAAACCAGAGCATAAGGATCTCAGCCCTTGGCACTACAATCCATCCTGCACATGAAGGTGTAATTTTCCAGCATTCTTTTGGATGCTTGCAATGTTACGGAATCTTTGTCTTACGGTATTATCCAAAAATGGGGTGGATTTCAGTATGCTTGCTTCTGCTTCCCAACACACTTGTGTTTAAGATATGTATTACAGGAGGAAAAATAAGGCTTTCCCCAATGGGGTGGTTTTTTATAGCCTTTCCTATGAAGTAGCTCACCTCATATGAAGCTTTCAGGGCTCTCTCAAAGACATTCATTGTCTTTTTGAAATCTACCTGTGGCGATTCATTACATCCAGTTTTGTTGGAAAAAAGCTTTTGGTTTCCCAGGGAATTGTTTGTGTATCATCTCAAGATGCTGTTTAAATTTGTTGGACTTCATGCTTTCGCTGGATAGACATAGCAGACATTTTCGCTTTTCTTCCCTACCTTCAAATACACTGGCATTGGACATAAATTTAATTATATTTTCTGGCACTTTTATTTATCACTTTTATGCTTTCAGAATCAAGATCAGAACTAGAACTTGAAAGCTGAAGTCCACAGTCTAAAAAATGTCTTTATTTTGATTTCTGTCCAATAATGGTAAATCTGATAGCCTTCCCCAAATCAGGCTATGGGAAATAAGATGAGTAGCCTAATTAGCATATACAATGCATTCTGTGATTGGTTGAAATGTGTGAATGATTATATTTGTAGAATTTAGTTTTTTTCCCTTTTCTAAATTTTATCCCTTTTTCTTACCCCATGTGTCCGAGTTGCCTATTGCTCTGTTGCTTCGACGCCCCTCTAGAGCATCAGCACGAAGGAAGAAGCCATAGCATGTGTCTCCTAAGTCACATGACAACTAGCCCTCACTATTTTTCACATATGGTCTCATGGGGAAAGCACAGTGCTTGGCCATTGGAGGAGAACAAAGCGAGAGTACTTTCCGTTCAATTAACCTCGAGTGACCAGACGACCAAGAGGGGGACACTAGTGAATCTAGAATCATTCATCCAACCTAACCCATATACCCATGTGAGGTTTAGTCAATTATGCCCCACTAACTATGGACCTCCGGCAGTGGTTTAAAGCGGCACAGGTGGGATTCAAACACCCAAATACATGATGCAGAAATGTGCTGAACAGTGCCTCAACCCCCTATGCCACCGGAGGCCCATAATTTGGCTGTTGAGATATTTGGCATATAGTAGTAGTAAATTCACATATTTGAAAGAGACAAACATTTTTTACAAATAGCCCCCCCCAAAAAAATATCAATCATCCTTAAATCAGACAACCTCACTTGGGGTTGCAACCCGCAGTTTGGGAATCCCTGCTCTATGGCATATGGAGGCAAAATAACAAACCAAGACTGCCCTCATCTATTTAAACCTATAATTAATTGACAGGGGTAGCGAAGTTACCCATGGGCCATCATATGTAGGAGAGCGGTCTGTTCTACATGTCATGATTAGTCCCTATATTGTGAGGATGAACACAGACTTAGATAGGGCTTGGGGGATTAAAGCTGGATCCCCTTCCTGACCCCCAGCAGTGGTTTCGAAAATGCTGTCTCTGGCTCATTAGCTCCAAAAGCCCACTTTACCACTGAGGTACCGTGGCCCTGGGCTATCATATGCATCCATGAGATAAAACTTGGATTTTAGGAAGAAATCACAAGAGAACTTTGCATTCACACATGTCTTTGTTGAAGAAGGGCACAGATAATGTAGCCCAAGTTTAGAGCCAGTATTATATATAGCTTTATCATCCCATAAATTACATTGGGGGTGGGGGGGCATAACTCAGTGGGTAGAGCGGTCGCCTGGCAATCGGAAGGTTACAGGATCGATCCCCGGTCCTGCACACAGCATGTCGAGTTGTCCTTGAGCAAGACACTTAACCCTAACTGCTCCCGAGTGCCATTTGTTAGCAGCTCACTACTCCTATACAATAGGTTGGGTAAAAAATGCAGAGAAAGCCAAATTTCCCCTTGCGGGACTGATAAGGCAATCATTATTATTATTATTACTATCATAGCCATTTGGCAGAAGACCTCTTTTCCAAGTAAACTTACCTCGTATTTATCAAATATCTGACGGTGATGGAAGTAAGCATGGGAGAATATCCTATAGATCCGACGGCAGACAGAGCCCAACTTGGCTACTGATGACTCTTTGATGCTAACCCTGGGGGAAAATGAATGTGGCGTGTAAAGTGATCAATAGCAAACGTAACAGTGTAATGTCCAGCCTTATTCTATCATATTATTTTAAATCAATTTTAACATATTTATGGCAATGGATTGTTGCTCATTTAGGACTAAGAGACCTATGGGGCACTGGTGACTGACCTGCTGGGAAAGTATTTGTTGCTGTTCAGAAGGCAGGCAGCTCCGTCCAGCGTGTGCCTGGTGTAGTCAATGGCAGGGCACTATGGACAAGGCCAAATCATTGTTAACTGTACCAGCAAGAAGAGACATATTGTCTCAAAAGATAGTTAATCATTTAAAAGAAAGGCTAAAAGGAAAAAAATGTTTTCTCATAAGAACTCAAAGGAAATACTGTTCAGAATATCAAAAACACTTGTAATACCAACCTTACAATGAACTAGAACTTTTTGACCAATTTACACAGGTTAAAAAAAATTAAAATATTTTTTCCAAAAGCAGATGAAGTGGTGGACTCACCTCTTTGGGTGTCTTGTGGGCAGCACATAAAAATATCCACTGCTCAGTAGCTGTCATTTGGGTGCAGGTGTCTGGGTGGCATTCACCCTAAGACATAGGGTTATACAGAGGTCATTATGCAGATATTCAACTACATAAACTCTAGAAACCTTTAGAGAAGTTGTGCTTCATAAGAAGATACTTCAATAATGAGTATAACACAATGCCTTATGTGTGTGTGCGCGCGCCCATGCACACACACATATAAGAGCTTCCTATTCAAGGAGATAACGAAACCTTTTTCCTTTTTTCATGTTTTGACCTGAAAGCATGGCCATATGCCTAGGTGTAATTAAAACAAATTGCCCTCATGATAAACAAAAAAAGCCAATATCATAAGGAAATTTTACAGAGGAAAATGTGTTATATCTCTCAGGATAAAATTAATCTATTATGATTGAGCACCTCTATATAATTTGGAGGCATCAAAGACACAGTGATCAAAGTGACGTAAGCAATGTGAGAGGTCTATTATTTCAGACCAACAAAATTATTTGAGAGATAATGTCATCATCAGCCAACTAAACTCTCCGAGCAGATTTGTGAGAGGCTGGGACGAAGCGTTCAACTATTACAACAGAACCACCGTCAGTCCCCTAACACTACAATTACTGTCCTATTCAACTACATGCTTTCTTTTAATCACCTATTTTTCTAAATGCAGAGATAGGCTAAAAATAAGTCTGAATTCACCCTTTAAAAAAACCTTGATTTAAATGACTGGTGTGCCCAACAAGCCTACCTGCAGTTTAACTGCTAGTCCATTGAGCTCCAAACAAAATTGCCTACAAATAAGACACAACAGAAACCAGAGATGAAGACATATAAAAAAGAATGAGAATGGGTTTTACATGCATTTTGCTCCAAGAGACTGGTACTTTCAAATGGTCATACTGGTCTTTAAATTACCTGAGGTGCTCATACTTCCAAACACCTTCATCTTGGCCTTCTGGAGGCTCCAGGATCTTGTCAATGTTGGAGCAGTCCGACCGAATATTCTGTTGAATGTACTGTTACACGAAAGACCCCAGGGCAACATCAAAAGTACAGTCAGCCAACGTAATGTAATTTGGTCAACTTAGCATATCCCTTGGCAGTTAAGTAAGGCTGCTCTAATCACAGGATCTATGTTCAGTACTGAAACAAGAGTGAGTATCAATAGACTATAGGCATATACAACTAACACGCAGTTAAAATGTAGCTCAAACACAATATCCCCTTAGTTGGAATCCTTGTATAATAGTTTCATTGGTAGTGAAGAGTAAGAGGCCACTAGTAGACTTGTCCCTTTTCCACTTTCAAAATGCACCCGTTAATGTGATCCTGTTCTTCCTCTAAACCTCATTACTGTACACCTGGAAACATACAACTGAACTTATTTGTCTTTATCACTATGGACAGCATACAGATTTTTTAAACCCTTGAATAAAAGCACCAAATTATTATCTGAAATAGTAAAAAGGCTGTCTATTGGGAAAAATGTGACTAGTGTTTTTTAAACAAGTCTCAGACAAAGAGGTTTAAGAACATCACAGATTTGGCACCCCAAAAAGTCATACGTGACATTTTATACTTCGTCACACAAATATTTTCAAACTAGGTAGTAGTACTGGTAGTAGTACTGGTATTATGGATATATGGTAAATGCTAAGTGTCCTCATGATAAAGTGATTTTCTTTTGTTTTACAGATTGCACTGCAGTATAGTGATGCATTTTTGAGTTTACCAGACTGTTCTAGCTGTTCTATTGTTTGCCTTTGGCCACTTAAATGGATACTATTGATTATTATTTCTCAAAACACTGATTATATCAATATGAAAGTACCATCAGCCATATCTACAATATCAATTTGAGGTATTTTTCCAAAAATATCTCGAGATTTGCTTTTAACGAAATCACCCAGCCTCGATCCGTACATCAAACTGTTTCAATCGGGTAATAGAAGTAGGTGAGGATTTCATAAAGCTTATCAGATTGGAAAAATTCGGGAAACCTTGCCCGACCTATATCAAAAGCACTGCAATATGCACAAAATTATTTTTTTCAGGAAATTGTCAATACATTTCCATAGGAAGAGCACACATGAGTAGTCCATATAGGGGCTATGGCTGAACTAGCAGTTCAAATGCCAACATGACAACACACACCTGTTGGACAGCCAGGGTGCTGTCCATCTCCTCGAATGATTCATCCGGCCAGTTGTAGAAATCCTAAGAATGACAGAAGAACTTCGTGGATCATTTTAAATAAACTAGCGTAGCTCTGACGGCGCTAGTTTACGCCAACTACATGACATTAGCCAATAAGGCTAACTAACTGAGCGTACGCTATGCGCGACTAGAATTTCAAACGGGATAAGCGAATGTAATATAGAAAAAAGGTTCATAAATATAGCTCTTATTCTATCCATATTCAAAATAATGCTAGAAAAATACACCAATTGTTATGAAAAGAAGTAACAGATATACAAGTCAGGAAAGTTAGTAGACGTTAGTTTTCCATTCAGCTTCACAGCTAGCGTTCACGGGGTAGCAGGTATACGACTATTTCCTGTAACTGACACTTGTGAGTAAACTACAAGCAGTACATTTATCGTAATAGATAGTGCAGAACAACTTTGGTATCCACAGTATTCACCCCAATAACCATGGTACCCCTGAGACGTGAGAGAGACGGCAAACGTTGACCATTCTAGCTAGTTTATATCCCGTTTCACACTTCAAGAAATAGACGAAGCCTCTGTTAGCTGTCCAGTTCCAGGTCGAGGCAGTTTTGTCACCAAGTTGCAAAAAAATGACATACAATAATTATAATAGATATACAAAACACATCATACATATGCTAGACTTCTTGATAAACGATATCTAGTCTGAAACATACCTTTGCCTTGGTTCCAGGCCGATTCCTCCTGAGAACTGCAGCTCCCTCCGCCATGACCATCTCGACAGAATACCCGGATGTCACTGGAGCGCTCCGTTACTCTCGCCGAGTTGACCCAAAGATCCAGTTTTCATCGCGATAGTACGTATAAAACAATTTCTGCTGTAATACTTACTTTTCTATTTCAAATACATTTAGAATATATCACTAAAAACAGCAATTGTAGTTCCTCGTAAAATGTGTCACAAGATAAGTTTATTTCAATTTTTGTTAGATACAAGAGGAAGACCACAGGGGAGGTTCATGAATGTGGTGAGGGAAGACATGCAGGAAGGCAGGTGTGATGGAGGAAGACGATGCCAGAGAAAATAGAGTTGGATGATAAATAGATTTGTTCTCATACGACACTGTTCTAGTTTGAAGACTACTCAGGACGATTTATAATTAATGTGTCACATCTGCTGTGGTGGCCCATAGCCAGTGTAGCCAAAGCTTTGAGGTGACTACTGTATGTTATGTGACACTACAGTAAGAGGCCGATGGAACTCTAACATCTCAGAGCAATATGAAATTATAAGACAAAGAGTAATGAGTAGTTCACTTTTATTATTGTAACAAAAACTTGATTAGAATTATTTACATGAATGACATAGAAAAAAAAACAAGTACATATGAGGCAAAACTTATGTCTTCTCTTCAGGGATGGGCAGGAACTTTACATCTTTAAACTATGAAATGGCTTAATCGACATATTTGCCCAAAATATCTGCATCACGAAACAGGAAGTAGTCCTGAAAGACAAAAGGTGAAAGTTCAAATGAGACTCAGACCGTATCAACATTCACAATGTGTTGCTAGCGGGGAAATACAAATGCAGATTTAATAAGCAATTATACTCTACCTTATTATCCAGAATGACCTTTGTTCCACCATACTCGGGTAGAAGAACTTTCTCTCCAACCTTCACACACATTGGCTGCAGATCCCCTTTCTGAAGACAGCATCAGACAGAGTAAATTACAAACTACTAAACATATGACTGTACTGGACAAGAAAAGGCCTGTATAAATAAATATGGAAGGTCTTGGGGGTCAGTAGCTTAGTGGTTAACTTCAGGAACTGAGGAATCAGATTCAAATCCACCACGGGGTGTCAGTAAGGGGGATCAAGGCATCCAGCCTTGATCCCCCAAGCTCCATCTAAGGTCCGTGTTGTACCCCACAATGTGAGGACTAATGGTGACACGTAAAAACGGATCTTTTTCAATCTGGAAAATAATACCAGTCAGAACTTGTTTCTTTATGAACATGATGTCATTACCTTACTGAGAGAGCCAGGTCCAACTGCCACAACTGTTGCCTGCAGCACCTTGCCCTGGGACTTCTCTGGAAGCATGATGCCCCCTTTTGTTACGGTCTCTGCTGCCAAGCGCTCCACCAGCACTCGGTCAAACATGGGGAGAAACTTTCTGAAGGCCTGTCAGTGCAAAAATGATTGGGAAAAAATTCAACCAGCAATGATGAACCTTAGAGGGGCAGCTTGGCTCAGTGGGTAGAGCGGTCGCCTGGCGATCGGAAGGTTGCAGGTTCGATTCCCGGTTCTGCAGAGAAGCGTGTCGGGCTGTCCTTGAGCAAGACACTGTTACCCTAACTGATCTGCCCTGTGATAGACTGGTGACCTATACAGGGTGTACCCCACTTCTCGCCCAACGAGAACGGAGATAGGCTCCAGTTCCCCCCCGCGACCTGATTTCGGATAAGCGGTTGACTGGGTGGATGGATGGATGATGAAACTTAATGAGCAAAGGCGAAAACATTGCTCGCACTGAGGTGACGGTTGTTCAAAAGCAAGAGAACAAAAACCCACATAATTAAGATAGCTACAACCAAATATGACCACAAGATGGCTGTCATGAGTCAGTAGCCCAAAACTGACTTAGCCCTGTGATACATACACAGTGACAAGCACAAGCTGTCCCTGAGGAAATGTTGGGTAGCTTTTACATCTTCTATTGACTACCTATAATCAAAATATTGACATTACTTTAGTGTCTTTTTATAACAGAGGCCAAGAAGGGAGAAAAAACCCCACCTACATCGAGGGAACAAAGTCGATCATTAAATAAAGAAATAACCTGTTTTAACACAGCAAATGTTTAATTAAAACTAATTCGATAAGTCATGGGTGCTCTACTAGGAATGAGACCAGACCGTATAATCGAAAACAGACTTTTTATATTCAGTCCATTTAAAATGTAGCTAACAAGAGATTTCATCAATCATCTTTTTAAGATTTCAAGTAATGTTAGTAAACTCACAGCATAGAAAAATACTTAATGAAAAAGAGCTGAGGAGGAACAAAATCTACCGACTGTTTGATACTAGCAGTTGTACATTTCACCTTGAATGAAGGTTGACTAATTGGGGCTGGGATGACCACTCCAGTCAGTTAACGGTCCAAGGGAGATGATTGATGAGTGGGATATGGGTAATTATTATCATTAAGTTAAGGACAAAGTATCATTAACTGGTCAACCAGTATGATGATGTATCACCAGTATCCTAAAATTTAAGCTGCAAGTGCCCGCAGCTCATTTTCCTTACATAATATAAACTTTGATATTGAAACTACTGCCATGATAACTTTTGGTCAGTGTTCTCATGACCTTGACAGCTTCGCAAACATTAAACTGCTGTCAAGGATTTCAGCATCAAGAGATTACATTCAAGGCCTGCTCCTTTTCTCCTTTGGTGTGATTACAAAGTATTTAACCCCATAAATTTTACATGTGAATTTATTTTGCTCTGGTTTTTCTAGTGAGATTTTAGCAATACTGAGAAAAATAGTGAAGTCAAGAAGGAACTATGTTTTGATTGACTCTGATAACACTGGATAATGGTTAAATGAAATAAAAAAAATATTAACCAGGGTTAATATCTACAGGACGATTGCAATACTTAAGCGTTACTCTGATCTGATGCGAGCCAGGTCATAGGATCGAAATGCAAACCGGAAGTGACGACGACGCGGCTATCCGTCGAATAAATTTATTAGAAAAGGCACTTTGATCTGGCCCGTAGATATCAGCAATGTTATGCAATATTTATGGTAAACTCAAAGACACTAACTTTGCAAAACTTGTTCAGCCTGACAAGTGTATGGCGGTTTATAAGTGCACTCAATAAAATCATCAATTAGTTACCTGACTATCAGAGATGAACGTAAACCAACTAAAAGTCGAATATAACTATCAATGTCATGACTTGAGATTTCAGTATAGCTAATTATCTACTGGTCCGTGAAAGGCCTGCAGAACGTGTTATTTCTTTATTAACAGTAGAGGTTGGACAGGGTGAAGCGACATTAAATAATAGCATACGGTTTCTGTATTTAAGTCGATGTATGTAGACTACTTCAATAAAGATTAGAATGAATCGTATACTCATTTTGATCATTCAGTGCTTGACCTTGCCGGCGAATCAATGTTAACACCAGTTATCGTATGGTTAGCGCTGCTATACCGCCCGGCAACGTAGATTAAAAAAAATACAGTGACAGCATTACAACGGCCATGAAAAAATATAATTATGATCTTTAAATAACATGAAATCAAGTCATTGAGTCACCATCTTACCATTTCGTAAGTCTTAGAGATGCTGCTGTGTACGATGGGCCCTGACTTGGTGAGTGTTGGACTGACACACTTGAAGGGGATTAGCTCCACGTGTGGAAGGCTCCAGAACGGCTCGGCGCATGCGCAGTCAACTTCACCTTTAACTGATTATAAAGTGGAAGCGGTTTAAAACGGTGCAAAATGCAAAGTGTCTTGCAATTCATTCAGTGTTGAATAATTACCGCTTTAATACAACAATTAAAATACTTTTAGTCGTTATTCTCTGTTGAATTAATGTGAACGCAACAAACGGCAGTGTTGCACAACGTCAACTTTGACCTCTCTTTTTTCTCCAATTGGATGTGAGAAAATTCTGGAACTGCATACCCGGGAACGAGCATTAATTTATGTTTTACATGCGTGGTTGAAACTAAATCTATTAGGTCTTCAGAATATAACTTCATTTTGTATAGAATTATAACTGAAGTATGAACATATTTGTATTTTCAAGATTATTTTTACAGAACAAGTTAAAATTACGTTTTCTTTTTCTCTACGCACGCTCCGGGGTTCAACATTAAATTACCCGGATGTGATAGGCCATGTGCATTACTTGGGAGAATCTCCTACTCGCCACACCGCTACCCTCTTCTTCTGTACGTTATATCATCCGGTGTCTCGGTTGTGCAAATTTTACTACATACCCACTCTTTAACTTGCAAGTAAGTATTACAATTTTATAAGTACTCTCAAAATTGTATACAGCGTCTTCGTCATAGATGTTCAACCAAAGATGTCGAATTTGTGATGCAATGACATCGTCTTTACGTATGGCTCGACATCTCGGGTTATTCCTTGTTTTAGCTTCATTAATTCACTCTTCATCGGCAAGGACAAACAACTGGAAATGTTACAGCCAACACTAATTTCAATCAAGGGACCTATAATGTTATCAAGTCTCATCGAACGTACGTAGATTTGACTCGTTCTAGTCAGGGATGTCGACCTGTTCCTTGGATTAAGTGTCATTTGCACAATGTCTACAGGGCTGGGTATGAATTTGCTTTTATCGGTGTCACTTTATGATTTTCCACATGGGTTCCAGCACAGAAAATGCGTATCTTGTCATTTATCTTAAATCTTGCTGTATTTATCAATGCAGGATTTAGTTACTGTTAACACTGCTATACAACTACATTCAGCAGAGATGGAGAAGGCAGTTCTGCACATGCCTTGTCTGCTTTGACCTTGTGACGCACGACCTGAAGTGAACACGTGCGGGTTATAAGGAACCGGTTCATGGACACGTTTCTCAATGATAATCTTAGTAAAATTTATTAATCAACCATTCCAACGAAGGTATATATATATTTTAGTAATAAATGATGCCTACTAATGTACACGAACAAATCCTTACTGAGAAGATAATGATGGTAGAATTATTATTACAAACGAGTTTGCAACCATCAACTAGATTGTAGATTGCGTTTTGTCATTTTTTGTTATCTTGGGCACTTAACCATAAAAGTACGATGTCATTCATAAGAAGTCTTCAATTCATTCTCTGGCGCTTGCTGTACTTAGAATGCCACTTTTGACCACTAGGGGTAGTTTATACCCCGGTCACTATTTAATTTAGGTCTTCCTCTGACTTCTGGGGGAGGGATCTTCATGATTAGCAATTACATTTCTCCACAGTCACATGCATCTACTTTCATCTACTTCGTATCATGATTTGTCCCCACATTGTTGAGGTTGACATGGAGTTTGGGGGATTAAGGCCAAAGGCCTTTCCTAATGCCCTGCGGTGGGTTTGAACCTGCTACATCTGGCTCTTCAGTTACCAAAGCCCATGCTCTATCACTGAGCTACTGCAGCCCCTAATGCTCTAACTCACTAATTATAAATTTCCCATATGTCTCTAAAGCACTATGGATTGAAATAATCTTAAATAAAAAATAAATAATGCAAGTTGAATAATTAAATGAAATACAGGTACTTGTAAATTGGTACATTACACTATTTTTTTTAAGAATAGTTCAACAGTCTCTTGAATCTATGTGGACTTGTGTCTTAGGTTTGACACCTACACTTGCATCTCTCTTTGAAGCCATAGTTGGGTTTAAATTTAAGCAAATTACGCTAAGTGTAGTAAACGGTAAATCAACTTGTTCTATTTACATAACATGTACCAGTGGGATGTGTTCATTCATAATCTGTCCACAGTCGATAAACCAGTCTGTGAATGGTCCATTGACCCTATCTGATGATTAGCATCATTGTCTGCGAGTGTGAAGTCTGCCTTCATGCAAGGTGATTATCTGTATATTGTCAAGCCACTAAATAAATCCTTTGAATATATTATATAGTTGTTCGGGAGTTTCTATTTGTACATGCTGTACAAAAAACCCCTTAAGAATCTCACAATATTGAGATATCACCACCAGCAGGTGAATTGTAAAAATCCACGTAAGCATGACAACACTCAACACCCTCTGTGGATGGCCCAGTTAACTGGTATAGCGTGTGTAGGATTTTCAAGTCCTACTTGCAATTTTTTCAGAACTAAAGGAGATGCGGGATCTTCAGTTGCCAGGAAATCGATGGTGTACTTGTACTAATATTGTTAATATGTTAACTTTCTTTTTGTCTCCCTCCATAGAGATGTTTCGTTTACCAACAGTCATGAAGCAAATGAGGCCAGTGTGCAGGGCTCTAGCCCCCCACCTAACACGGGCCTATGCCAAAGAAGTGAAGTTTGGAGCTGATGCACGTGCCCTTATGCTGCAAGGAGTGGATCTGCTGGCTGACGCTGTAGCTGTCACCATGGGCCCAAAGGTAATGGTTTTTTTTTATCTTTCTGAATGACTATAGTAGCTTACTGGTAGGTAGAATGCACATCTCCAGAAATGACAAGCCAGCCATTGTGGGATCGATCCCAATGCACTGCAGTATTAATAGCATCCAGCTCGATACCCAATGCTCCATCTATGTTCATATCCCACCCCAAGAAAATGAGGATTAATCATAATATGTAAAAACTGAGCTTTTAATCTCTTTCTGAATCCTTGTGAATTTATGATTCACTGCAGATTAACCTGTCCGAATTGTAAGAAAGGACTTTACTTGACTGATGTTTTCCATATCCCTCTCCACCCATTCCCACTTCTTTTCCCAGGGTCGCACCGTCATAATTGAACAGAGCTGGGGAAGTCCCAAGGTGACCAAGGATGGTGTGACGGTGGCAAAAAGCATTGATCTAAAGGACAAGTACAAGAACATTGGGGCCAAGCTGGTGCAGGATGTGGCCAACAATACCAACGAAGAGGCTGGAGATGGCACTACCACCGCCACGGTGCTGGCACGAGCCATTGCCAAAGAGGGATTTGATACCATCAGCAAAGGCGCCAACCCTGTGGAGATTCGTCGTGGTGTAATGATAGCCGTAGATGTAGTCATCACTGAGCTTAAGAGGCTCTCCAAACCGGTCACAACCCCTGAAGAAATTGCACAAGTAACCATCAGTATATCACTGTTTTGTTCTATCATGTCAAATGCATACATAAAAAGAGATTTTATCAGCAATTGTAACTTGCTGCTCAGTTAAATTGTGAACTTAATTAACCCATCATATGCCTTGAGGAATGTAGGATTTCTGTTAATTGATGGATTTACTCATTCCTCAGGTTGCTACAATCTCTGCTAATGGAGATGTTGAGATTGGTAACATCATCTCCAATGCCATGAAGAAGGTGGGCCGCAAAGGAGTCATCACTGTAAAGGTAAGTTTCAGCATTTGACCAGCAGTCCTGAATAAGACATATTTCTTGTGTTGGCAGTTATTTTGATCTATTTCTTTTAAAAACAATAAGCAGTATCTGTTACCTTTGTATTGTGTTTTGAATTGATTTAGTTTTCCTATCCTTTGTTTTCCAGGATGGTAAAACTTTGTATGATGAGCTTGAGATTATTGAGGGTCTGAAATTTGACCGTGGATACATCTCTCCCTACTTCATCAACACAAACAAAGGTAAGGGTGTTCATGAATCGTTCACTTCCATCATCTACCGTTGGTATGAAGGGTGGTCCACTATATGCTAATCTTTAAAAATGCTTCTACTTTAAGCCACCTATAAGCAATCCCTTGGTGCCTTGTTCCTGGAATTTAAAAACTTGCTATTTACATATTCAATACTTTTCTCTTTGGTCCTTTAGGTCAGAAGTGTGAGTTCCAGGATGCATACCT
Source organism: Regalecus glesne (assembly GCA_900302585.1). NCBI lineage: Eukaryota > Metazoa > Chordata > Actinopteri > Lampriformes > Regalecidae > Regalecus > Regalecus glesne. Next base: position 5,769 of record OMLC01066301.1, on the reverse strand, counting down.
ACTGCTGAGTGAGAAGAAGATCTCTAGTGTCCAGAGCATTGTGCCAGCCCTGGAGCTTGCCAACCAGCACCGTAAGCCCCTTGTCATTGTTGCTGAGGATGTGGATGGCGAAGCCCTCAGTACTTTGGTTCTCAACAGGTATAAAGAACCCAATCTGCTTCTTTATCCCATGTTTTGATAAGCTTTAGACCCCTTCCCCCTCCAACTTCAGTAAAGTTTCTTTTAATTTCTTTGAAGCCCACGAAAGGTCCCATGAAATGAAAAATGTGTTTTCGTTCTTGTTTTTGTATCTCTGTTCTCAATTTAAATTTATAAGAATGTTTTTATCATCCTGAAAAGTATAATTTATTAGCTTTGTCACTACACTTGTGGGGTGGCATAGCTCAGTGGGTAGAGCGGTCGCCTAGGGATCGGAAGGTTGCAGGTTCAATCCCGCACCTGCAGAGAAGCATGTCGAGGTGTCCTTGACCAAGACACTATTCCCCTAACTGCTCTGCCATGTGATAGACTGGCGCCCTATACAGGGTGTACCCTGCTTTTTGCCTAATGAGAATGGAGATAGGCTTCAGCCCCCCCGACCCAATTTCAGATAAACGGTTGATGGATGGACACTGCACTTGTGGGTATAAATTAAAAATGTCCAGTGAATTGAGCATGAGATTGAGAGTAGCTCAGTGGTAGAGCTTGTGCTTCGGGAACTGACGAGCCAGAAGTTGTGGCTACAAACCTATTGTGGGGTGATAGGAATTAATCTGGCTTTAATCTCCTAAACTCATTCTAAGTCCTTGTCCACCCCCACAACATTTGGACTAATTGTGACATTAAAACAGATCTCATTGAGAAAATGAGTGATCTTCCACTAAAGTGAAAATAGTCAATATCACCTTGATTTTCACTTCCTTTTAATCAGATGTTTTCTTACTCGGCCAGCACCATACCAACATGTATCAAAGGCCTCCTGAATGACAGAAGCATTCAGGTGTGGGCTTGGCTATCACTTGGATGGATGACCTCCTGGGAAAACTTACGTTTCTGCTGGTTTTGGTGGGCCAGAAGGGGACAATGGGCCAGTAAGGGACAATCTTCCCTCTGATCCTAATAACTAAAAAAATCCCTGTGTGCCGATGCAGTGATGGGGATACTGCTCCAGGAGATGTTGTCCTTTGGGGGAGATGTTAAATTTGAGGTCCAGACTCACCGGTCACTAAAAATCCCATTTCATTTATTGAAAATAGTAGGGTTCCTTGGGATCCTTGCAAAATGTCCCAACCTAACGACCTAATTATCCTTCTCTGTGTAACATTCAATGATTCCTCCCTGCCCATCTCAAGCTGATTTGTGGTGTGTTCTGGCACAAAATGGCTGCAAAATGGTTGAGATGAGTGTCCTCCTTCACTGTGAAATCCTATAGGTGTCAAGATAAAGCGCTTTATAAATGTAATCCATTTGCATTTTAAATTGTGTTTCATGGAACCATTTTAAATGTATCTTTTAAGTCTTTGGTATAAACAAGCAAAGATTGGAATGAAGGTCTATTGATAGTGAATACCCTTTTCTTGTTCTCTTGGATTATTCAAATGGCAAAACATTTGTCTTATTCAATTACTGTGGCCCTTTCAAGTGTCTCTTCAAGTTCTCTTGTAAGTAAATAATTGCCTTGTCTTTTACTGAGAAAATGGCCTAGGTCTCTTGAGATAAAAGTTGAAGCATTTTATGTTTACTTTAAGGCTCAAGGTTGGACTCCAGGTAGTAGCAGTTAAGGCACCAGGTTTTGGAGACAACAGGAAGAACCAGTTGATGGATATGGCCATCGCCACTGGCGGCACTGTAAGTTGACACTATCAGCTGGCTGCACTCGGCTGATACTGCATTGTCTGATCATGAAATGGAGAAAGCACATTTTTTCACATACACCACCAGAGGCCTCTGCTGCTAATACTGATGTGAATGATATAGCAAAATTTGCTAGTAAGATTATGTCCCTGACTCCTACAAGGTGTTTGGTGATGAGGCACTTGGCCTAGCACTGGAAGATATTCAGGGTCACGACTTTGGCAAGGTTGGCGAGGTGCAGGTTACCAAAGATGACACCATGCTGCTGAAGGGCGGAGGTAGCTCGACGGCCATTGAGAAACGGGTGGCAGAAATTGCTGAGCAGCTGGAGAACACCACCAGTGACTATGAGAAGGAGAAGCTGAATGAGAGGCTGGCCAAGTTATCAGATGGAGTGGCCGTGCTTAAGGTGAGAAAAGGAGAGAGAAGGTGAATTTTAGGCAAGGAGATAGGCTAATTGGTATTTTGAAGCCAATGTGATTGTTAGTTTAATTCTTCTCCTGAACCTCCAGAATTGTTTTTGATGAAAGCTATTCTAAGATTGACCATTAAATTCCCCAAATTTTTAATTTCCCCTTGTGGTACTGATTAGGGAATCTAAAATAAAAATAAATCTTGTCAAAGTGATAGTTTAATTACCGTTGTGTTTTTATTTCAGATTGGGGGAACAAGTGATGTTGAGGTGAATGAGAAGAAGGACCGTGTGACGGATGCTCTTAATGCCACACGTGCAGCTGTGGAGGAAGGTATTGTGCCGGGAGGAGGCTGCGCTCTTCTGCGTTGCATCCCTGCACTTGACAGCATCAAACCTGCCAATTCTGACCAGAAGATTGGTGAGGATAAAAATGAATGCATAATGAAAAAATATTAACTCGAATATCACTTATTTGAAAAGTCACTTGTGGGGAAAAAAAACCCAATTTCAATGTGTTATGGAAATCTAACTTCTTATCGTCATGTCTTTGTGCCTGTCAGGTGTGGACATTATCAGGCGGGCTCTCCGTATCCCAGCAATGACCATCGCTAAGAACGCTGGTGTGGAGGGCTCACTAGTAGTGGAGAAGATCCTGCAGGGTGGAGCTGAGTTGGGATACGATGCTTTGCAAGGAGAGTATGTCAACATGGTAGAGAAGGGCATCATTGATCCCACCAAGGTACATAAACACACACGGCCCAATATTTTGAGCATATTCTCATGATAACCACATTAGACAGAGATATGGCGGAAAATATGGGGATTTTCCTTTTAACCTAACATAAAACACCAAAGTTTTTTTTTTGTGTGTTAAGAAAAATTGTCAATTGTCATCCTCCTTCTGCTCCAGGTGGTGAGGACTGCACTACTGGATGCAGCAGGAGTAGCCTCCCTGCTCTCCACCGCTGAAGCTGTAGTCACAGAGCTACCCAAGGAAGAGAAGGACATGCCAGGAGGGGGCATGGGTGGCATGGGAGGCATGGGTGGTATGGGTGGCATGGGTTTCTAAGCCAACCCTACTGAAGTGCTGTATAGACTAATAGGCTGGGTGGTGCTGGGTGTGGTCTAGGGGTGAATGGTCCTCTAAGAACCCACCTTCCTCCACCAAAGCCTGTCCCAAAATGACTGGTCATGAATTTGTCAGAGCTGCAAATGGTTGATGAACCCCACTACATTGCACAATCCTTATCTCTCCTGCTTTTTGCAGTAGTCAGCCTTGCCTGACCTAGCGCCTCTCCGTCCCTCCCCCTGTCCTACCCCAGCCATACATCCATGCTCATTAACAATGGATGGGAGACCAACCAGCCCTGACTCCACACAACACCACTGTTGACACCTCTGCCCTATGGCCCCGTCTGAGTCATTAACATTCTCACACTTTACTAGTTCATGATGTGTTTTGTTCAACACAGAGTAATGTGAAGATGTAGTTCTATTTCTATCATGTTGTTTGGGAGTTTATGAAGGTGGCTTGTCATAGCATAAAACTTGCCTTTTTTACAAAAACATGCATATTCTGTTATGACATTAAAAAAGATGATGAAATAAGAGAAGCCCAGCCAGGAATGTGTAACTGTCATTTTGTTTCTTTGCCTTGTTTTTTAAACTACATGGCTAGTTTGAGCAAGTAAAAATGCTTTAATTCTGCATTTGTTTAAATTAAACCAGCTTTCTCAAAGCACAAAAAATTCTGTGACCATCTCTCTGACATGATATTGATAGTCATTTTTCTGAATGTCTGATTATGGGGTAGAAAGTCCCTTTCCTTTAGTGTCTGACCCCATGGATAGGTGGTGAGGTTTACCAGAATATTCATCACGAAGGGCCTGTTTAAAAGTGAATTGTCAGAAGGTTTTACAGAGATGGTCTATGTTTAACTGGCTGTTTGAGGAAGTAATTTCAACATTTGCAGTGTTTTGTAGTCATACCGTCTGTCTAAATGTGAGTTTGTACCATCTTCTTGAATGGTATTTAAATAGACCGTTACAAGTAAAAAATGCATATTTGATACTATTTTTTTTACCATCTGCTCTGTTGGAGATATTCGATTAGGTCAGCAAAGGGGCTTCAGTTAGCAAAGCGATTTTGGCCATTCATTGTGTCAACCAGTTTGATATGAAAATCTCTGGCGTCGTGTTGTTGTCAAATGTCAACCTTAAGTTTTGCAACATAATGCTATCATCTTGCTTGCAAATATTTGTATGCTCTGATTCTTACCAAGATGCCACCAGTGGTCCATTCAAGCCAGAGAAATGTTGATACTTAAAACTGAAATGGTGTGCCCCCCCCCCCAAGTACTTTACATTTATTCCATTGCAAGCAGCAGTGATCATTCAACTTCTGTTTTGTACAATGTAGACATTGATTATTTTTTTTAATTTAATAAATCAAATGTTCTAATGTTTCCTGGTTAATGTTCCACCAATATTTTGATATTTTTTATAGCATTAACAGTGGGACGCAAAACTGTTCAATTCCCAATTTGTTCCCATGCCCCTCTGAAAATCTATTTTTTTTAACTCATCCATCGGAAAAAAATGTATGAAGCGTACTATCCTTCACTTAGACCCACAAATGGCATAGATGTTTCATTGAGATTGCTGATACAATCGGTGTAAGCTAGTGTGATCAGCCCACTCTCATCAGCCACACCAACCATTGTCATGGGGATTTTGTGCATTTATGCTGGTGGAGGTTCAAGTCCATGTTGGACTTATTTATGTAAAACTATTGGTGTGAATAGCCCTTAAAACTTGTCTTTTAAACAGCATGAGGTGAAAGGATATAAATAATAAAAAGCCTTGGTTTCAAATTGAACCTTGCTCTATGCAGATGATGACATATTCTACCTATTAGGGATTTACTACAGCAAGAACCACGAGACACAGCAGTCAGTGCTAGTTCTATTCTTAACCCTCACATGATCCTATTTATATTAAGGCACAAGTGCCCAGAACAGGTTTGAGGCAGTGTTGATAAACACAACTGTCATCAAAAGAATCACCAGGAAACTTTTTTTAATATAAAAATAGTTTATAAACCATGCAGTCATTACATCTTTTCACAATTATATTCACACTAAAAAAATATTTTTCCCTTTCGTTAAAAGAAAAAAATAGTTTATATGCGATATACATGTCTTCCTTGGATGACCCTTATGAGTATTTACAGTATAATTGAAAACCTTATAATGTTTGAAAGCAAAGATAAATAAACTGCCACTAAATCAAGAGGCACTGGGTGAATGGTGCAGGTTGGAATTGTAAAAGTTTTAGTCAGAACATGCAGTGGGTGACCCCGGCCTCTTCCTTGCCAGTTTGGGCCCCCAGACAGTGAATATGCACTTGTATGTCGCTCTGGATAAGAGCGTCTGCTAAATGCCTGTAATGTAATGAATATCAATGCCTAGCTGCACAAAATTCTTTTTGATATTCCATACTTGAATACCCACCAATGTATAT
>OMLC01066295.1:6921-17050 GCA_900302585.1 Regalecus glesne | reverse complement strand
AGCGAGAGAGAGAGAGAGAGAGAGAGAGAGAGAGAGAGAGAGAGAGAGAGAGAGAGAGAGAGAGAGAGAGAGAGAGACTCACTTGAAACTATTTCACTCATAAATGCCATGTTCCTTTTCATTTTGTCAAAAAAAATCTGACCATTTTAGTGAGATGTTTAGTACTCAGAAGACCCTTGACTGTAGCCTCTACCATATCGCTCCTCTATTCTGACCACACAATTTTCAATACAGAAAAGATTAAGTCAACTAGTGCAGAACTACCGGGAACCCAAATAATGTTTTCTACTACAGCAGTATGATTTTTGACTTGTGTATGTCTTTCTTTGAATGAGTAAAAATGTTTTGCCACTTGTCTTCATGCTTAAGCTTTTGGGTTACCTAAACTTCTACCCTAGAAGCTTAACAGCTATTTGCTATAACAATCTCAACAAATAATCAACACTGACTACTTGCTTTTTGAGACTGGTTGAGCTTAACTGCAAATTCCTTAACACTGGGCCAATAAATGTCTCCTAGATTTCCACACACAAAGTCTTCCACCTGTCCAAAGTTCTCTGTCCATAGGTCTAGGTATGAGAGACGTTTTTCATAAAAACTTTTCACTTGTTCAACAATAAGTTGATTCAGAAACGTTTTCATCACTCAAACAGGGGACATCTTCAGTCTGAGTGGATTGCAAGCTTACAATACAGTTGCATGCCTACCAGCAAAGGATAGTTTCCTGTGCAAGTTTGGTCATTGACTGCACATTTGGTATTCCCTTACCTGGATTATTGAGCATGGATAAAGACACCGCTTCACCTTTTCAATGCTTTCACCATTTTCTTCAAGTTTTCTCAGCAAGGCCTTTGCAACCTGAGGGGCAAATTCTTTTTTTTCCTTCTGGCTTTGTAATTAAGTTTGCATTTCTTGTTTGATCTCTGGTGCATTGGCATTGTCCTTCTCCCTGGCCAGAATCACATTTTTGAAAGGGCTGTATTGTCCATTACAAGCCTTGAAAATATTTTCCCACAATCATTTTCAATTCTGGGCAGTGTTCTTGGCAACAAAATAAGGATTTCAAACCGTCAAAAATGTAAAAAATTCTTTCGACTGGTGGGAGCATTGACAAATCTGGTATTTCCATGTTGCAATAGCTTTTTGTTTTTGCCATTAGGCAAAGTCAAAAAATGATTTTAGCTGTGTTATACAAACTCTGTTTGTGTAAAATGAGGTTGCAGTGGCTCATTGGCAGAGCGTATACTTCGGCAACGGACAAGCCAGAGGCAGCAAGTTCCTTGGCTTTAATTCCTCAAGCGCCATCTAAATGCGTGTACCCCCCCCACGTGGGGACTTGTCATGACACATAAAATGGATCCCTCGTGTCTGTGTGAGTGAGTGAGTGAAAATACTAGAAAAATTTCACAATATATGCTTTGATTTCAATTGGTAATATATTAACAGCTGTTCAGAGACAGTTATGGGCATGTGCACCACAGCCAATACCAACAACTTGCTTTCTAAGTTTGGCTTTTAATCGGCTTAACCGCCCTCGACATTTTTTACACTGCCAAAATGTGTGTAACAGTTCTCACCACAAAATCCCGCAAACTTTTTGGCCTCAAAACATTTTGAAACCAACATTGATGAACAGTCTGATGTCTTGAAACTCATGTCATGAGAAACTGCATGAAAAGTAAAGGGTGAAGAGTTCTTTAGTGACAACAAGAAGCTCCATTTCGGTTATTCTTGACTTTTTTTCCCAAAATTGTCTAATTGAGATGAACAAGTTGCAGAGGCAATGCTCACCTTATGCCTTAAAAATTGTAAATGTTCTTTCATTTCCAATTGACCTCCATGTGCCACAGAACGAAGCAAAACAGTGATCACATTTTACTTTGTCTGTACACGACACTTTTTTAAAGAAACTTGTAATCCTTTTTGCATGTCAGTAAATGTAAACGCTCTTTCAAGCATGGTAAGAAAAATGTAATAATTTCCGCAATTAATCAATGCTGAATTAAAGTTCGGAAATGGGCAAAAGCTGCAAAATGTCAAAGTGCCAATAGTCCCCACACACGTACTGTAAGTTCAGAATTACAAAGGGTCAGAAAACCCACATAGCTCTTTCCCTTTTCAAACGGTAAAAAGTTTACTAAGCACTGGTTAAAGAATGATTTGTATCATTGCCTTGCACCTTTGATATCATTCAGGCGGAAAAAAATCTTAAACAAGAACAAAATTTCCAGATGAAAAAAAAAACCTAACGAAACGGGGCAGAATTTCATCCTGCATGGACAACACTTGGTAAATCAGGGCACTTCTGGTTTAGCGGGCGCAATTCTGCCCAGAAGCTGATTCTCTGGTCCAACTCGTGCTCCATTTTCCCCTCACTCAAGAACAAAACCCCAAGATACTTAAACTCCTTCACTTGGGTTAAGGACTAATTCCATACTCGGAGTGGGCAAACAATCAATTCCCTGCTGAGAACCATGATCTCAGATTTAGAAGCACTGATCTTCATCCCAGCCACTTCACACTTGGCTGCGAACTGATCCAGTGAATGCGGAACGTCACAGATCAACAATGCTATCAGAATTACATCATCTGCAAAAAGCAGTTATGCAATCCTCAGTCCACCGAACTGCAACCCCTCTCTTCCACAGCTAAGCCTTAGGACCCTGTCCATTAGTATCAAAAACAGGATAGGTGACAAGGCACAGCCATGGTGGAGGCCAACCCCCACAAGTCTGACTTACTACCGAGAACATAGACACAGCTCTTGCTTTGGACATGCATAGATTGGATGGCCCTGAGTAGTGACTCCCTCACCCCATACTTTTGCAGCAGCCCGCACAAAAACTCCTGAGAGACCTGGCCGTAATCCTTCTCCAGATCCACAAAACACATGTAGACTAGACGGGCGTACTCCCAGGCCCTCTCCAGGATTCTTGTGAGAGTGAAGAGTTGGTACGTTGTTCTACGACTAGGATGAAATCCTCATTTTTCCTCTTCAATTTGCGGTTCAACTATTGGCCGGACTGTCCTTTCCAGCCCCTTAGCATAGACTTTCCTGGGGAGGCTGAGTAATGTGATGCCTCTTTAGTTGGCACGCATCTGCTGGTTCCCCCTTTTGAACACTGGGACCACCACCCCTGTCTGCTCCTCTTTAGGCGCTGTCCTAGAATTCCGCGTGATGTTGAAGAGATGTGTTATCCATGACCGCCCCTCAACACCCAAAGCCTTCAGTATTTCTGGATGGATCTCATAAATCCCTGGGGCTTTGCCACTGTATCATTTTTGACTACCCCAGTGACTTCCTCCAGGAAAATTGTTGTTGATCTCCCATCATCCTCCAGCTACGCCTCTATCCAAGAGGGTGGGTTAGTCGGGTTTAAGAGTTCGTCAAAGTGCTCCTTCCACTGCTCAATTACCTCATCAGTTGAGTTCATCAGCGTCCCATCCTTACTATAAACAGGTTGGTTGGTTTCCCCATTTCCCTCTCCTGAGGTGGCGGATGGTTTTCCAGACACAGTTCGGTGCGGTGCGGACTGAAAGGCTTTCTCCATAGCTTCTCCAAACTCCTCCCACACCCACAGCATTGTCTCTATTATGGCTTAGGCTGCTGTCTGTTGGGCTGGTTTGTGCCATGCTGCTGTCTCTGGAGTCTCATGGGATGGTGGTTAAATTCTTTTCCCCCATAACAAAATCCAGTCAGCTAAGTGGGTAGAGCGATCGTCTGGCAATCAAAACGTTACAGGATCGATCCCCGGTCCTGGATATATCCTGTTGAGGTGTCCTTGAGCAAGACACTGAACCCCTAACTGCTATATTTGGCTGCTCACTGCTCCTATACAATAGAATGGGCTAAAATGCAGAGAAGTCCAAATTTCGCCTTGTGGGACTAATAAGGGAATCATTTATTTATTTATTTAATTTATATATATACATGCACACACGTGTGTGTGTGTGTGTGTACACATTGTGTGTAGGTATAAACTATGCATTTGTATGCGTCTGTGTCTATCTCTGTCTATGTATCTGACTGCACAGGCAATCCCTGTCCTGTAATGAGCCACAGAGGTGTTAATTAAATACCCCTTTCTCATCAATGTGTTCCTAAATCTTGATCTGTTTTTCAGTGACCGTCTCTGTGCCTTCTGTTACTGCGGTGGTCGCAGCCTGCTGGGTCAGGGGGATCTGCAAGTTTTCAGTGTCACGCCTGCATTCCTAACTCTCCAAAAAGACATCGATTCAGCTCTTGAGGGTGACAAGACCACTCAGCCAAATGTGACCAGAGAGGCCACCTCAGGACAAAGGGGCAAGCTGAAGTAAGTGGGACTACCTAAAACGGTCGCTGCCAGTGGTTGGGATGTTAGCTGGTCAAATGAAATCACCTTCATTCCTTGATGGTGAAATCAGATCTTGCTTTCAGACCCAGTTTGGTGCTATAATTCTGTTCTGGCCTGGCTCCCTTAATGCTGTTATAAAGTTAATACCGAAATGTAATATTGGAGGAGGTATTACACCGGTCTTTGCAAGGGCAGAGAGTCTTAATTCTTGAGGGCTAAGGTCTTTTCCTCGTTAGTTGAATTAACATGTGAAAACACCTTCTGCACTTTCACACCACATGAGCGAAAAGATGTCCTGAGGTAGCAAATTGCAGCAGCACTCTTCACATGAAGGCTAGATGAATACTTTACCCTGTCAATCTTGATCTCTACTCTAGTGCACAATCTCAGTAAAACCATTTAGAGCAAAGGGTGCTAACACTCTCCTGATAAGGGACCCTCCATGGGCTCTTTAGCCCGCTTCCCTAATTGGTGTCAGTCATTTGGAACCAATCAAGTACCACCTTTGGGTCCTAAAGAGCTAATATACAGCACTGGCCTGGCAGCATGCTAGACTAGTCAAGTTTTCCAATTGGTCCAGCGACCACCTTGTGATTGTACCATAAAGAGACAGTAAAGAACAGAGGATACAAAGTGGAATTGGATATTGATTTGCTAGAAAATCAGTTCTAAAAGTGAGGGTATTACAAGTTAAAATATGGTAAGAGAATTGTGACACTTCGTCTTTAATGGTAACCTAGTCATTTCTCTGTGTTAACATAACCATCTTAAGCCACCAGAAAGCAGCCCCTTGGTTTTGGTGGTTGAGTTGTCTACTGGACCTAGGGTCCTTTTTAAATGCTAATTCTCCTCTCTACATTTTCTGCAGCTCAGTAGTCCAAGCCAGGGACTTGGAGAAACCCTTCCTTTCAGCAGATTTTATGAGATAGAACAGCCAGCCTCTTGTGTGCACACTAAATAAGATGGCCGCCTTCCTACTCCTCTCCCTCCTCCTCCACAACTCTCTCTGTAGTCTCTAAAATTTTTCTCTCTTTTATTTCCCTCCTTTCTGTATCCCTTGAGTTTATAAAACTGTCTGTGGTTCTCTACTTTGTCTTTACATCTTCACGTTGATTTAGTTCTGATTGTCTCCTGACATTCCTCTCAGGTTTTTATAGCTCTTTAAAACAAATTCTGTTCTTGTCCCCTGCCCAGTTGATCTCTTTTGTCTCCATTCGGCTTCCTTCTATATTAGCGAATCTGAGAGCCATGGGGAAGAACCAGACCCAGCCAGTCGGTATTGGGATGAACTTTCTCATGTCGGCCTCCCTCAAGATCTGGACATCCAGACTCTCTTCGAGTCAGGTAAGACACTGCATTGCTAAACAATTTCTCGAGTTTGAGGTGTCATCGAGTGTTCCGATTTGGTTGTTGCAAGCAACCACAAATGATAGAATCACATTGAGTTGAGTCTAATAGATGGTGCATAATCTGCTTTTATGTTGAAATTTATTCCTTGGTTATCATCAACTTCCTTGTACTGAAATTCCCAGGGGAGTGCTGGGCACATCAGAGTTGTGTGCTGTGGTCCGAGGGTGTTTGCGAGGGCAAGGGACAATCTCTGCTTAATGTGGACAGAGCCATTGACTCAGGGAGCACAAAGGTGAGTCGGAGTAGGACATCTATGCACTAATGGGTGTTAACACTTCCTGTAATGAGTCGAGGTAGAGGAGAAGGTCTGCTTCAGCAAAGCTAAGAGATTGGGCTGGTAAAGGTCGGCTCTGGCAGCGCAGATCTCTCAGCTGTGAAATGGAAAAGGTCACGCCACTCAACAGGGCTGAGCTCTCAGGGTAACTTGGCTTTTAGCATTAGCAGCAGCCGAGCTCCCTGCCTTTGCCCCCCTAGTTCTGGTAAACCATCTGCAACTCTACCATTTAATTCCCAGAGTGGTCATTATTATATGCTTGTTAACAGAGAGTTTCAAGGGAAAGGTTCTTCGGTGAGGTTCTTGGAAGGGTGTTCTCTCCAGGGGGCAAAGAAATATAATAAATCAAGCAAGATTCAAAAACTATATTTTCCTTGTGCAAGCACAACGAATAAGCTCTGCTACTTAATTGATAACCAAGATTAATTATTTCCAAAAAACATTCAAGTATATAGGGATTAACCAATGAAGCATGATCTGTATTTGCTGTAAACCTTTATTAGGGCTTTTCTTTACTCTGGTTTCTGACCCGAAGCTTTAAATTTTATCCATGGAAATAGACAAGCGGTTAGAAGCTGTATTTAAATTTTAATTGATCCCTTTCTTTCCGCAGCACTGTGCATACTGTAAGCGCCTTGGAGCATCCATTAAGTGCTGTGCTGAAGGATGTGCTCAATTCTACCATTACCCCTGTGCAGGGGCTGCTGGGACATTTCAGGATATCAAGAGCCTTTCCCTCCTCTGTCCTGAACACATTGAATTGGCCATTCACAGATGTAAGTCCAGTAATTTAAGATTAGTTTTATTGTTTTCGTGTATTGGGTTAATTTCACGTATAATTCAAGTAAAAGTAAGGGATCTATTGCAGTGCACTTGTATCAGTGAAGCTAACTTGACTTTTTAATTGTTTTTTTCTCGTTAGTTGCAGATGATGTGAATTGTGTGCTATGTGATAGCCCGGGGGACCTACTGGACCAGCTCTTCTGTACCAGTTGTGGTCAGCACTACCATGGGATGTGCCTGGATATGGCTGCAACTCCTCTGAGGAGGGCAGGTTGGCAATGTCCAGAGTGCAAAGTCTGCCAGACATGCAAGTAAGACACCTCACTTCCCACTTATGTGCCCTGACCCCACACTAAAAGTTTTAATCATGTCCAACAGGTGGGATCCTGGAGGGTATTGTTTATGTGTTGGTGGTGGGGGGATTAATCTTGCAAACTACTGGACCTATTGGCATAAATAAAAATGCACAGTTATGAGTGTATGATAAAGAACCTTGTGTGGCTCTGGGGTATGAAAGCCGTGGAAAAAAGTTGGTTCTCACTAATGCTATCACAATCTTCACTTTCTACATTGCTTGAGCAACACTGCTTTCTGTTTTACTACCTGATCTGAGTCAACCATACACACGTGTCACTACCATGCGAAACTGCCACGGTCTCCAAAATTAAAACTTTGCTTTAAAAATACAATTTCAAGAATAGATCAATCGCAGACACAGCTGAGAATCTTCTCTTAGAAACAGTAAAACACTTCCCATGACTGATATGTGTTTTTTTAACCATTGCTGTGCACATGCAAAACTCACATTTATCATTTAGTCAAACATTAGGAGATTATACATCATTATGAATAAATTCAAAAATGGCTCTATTGGCATGACATAACGGTTTTACATATTGCCAATGAATGATCTCAGCACAGGAGAACTATGCACTCTACTGAATGCATGCCTCTAGTTGACTCTTACATTTTGTTACCACCATCATTTTTTTCATGTCTGATTGCCATTTCGGTCAGGTGCTGTGTTTTTTTTTTAAATTTTCTCTGTGATTTATAGGGGAACCAAGTGGATATTTTACCCTGGGGCTCAGTTCTCTAACCTCGGACCTTATTTAAAGTAGTACATGGGTAGATTCAGCAAAAAGACTGGTATTTGTTTGCCTTGAGGCACATATCCTTGTGAAACTACAAAGCTAGATAAGACTAGCAAATTCGACTCATTGTTTGAATTTCACCCTCCACCCGAGTATAATATCTGTATTGTTTACTTTTTGGTGCCATTTATCAGCCACTCTTAATTCCCTATTTATTTTGGAAAAACCCTATCCAACAGTATAACAACATTCTTTTATTTCTCTAATTATCTGTTAGACAAGCATACGTTTCTTGACTGCAGTTGGCTTGTCAAATTTTGAAATGGTCAAATGTTGATCAGTATGCAGAATCTGATTCAACTATCCCATCTCAGGGTGTTCCACCAGTATGTATGATGTCCAGCTGGGTGGAAATGATAGCTAATTAAGGACAATGGGGGTGCTCCATAATGTGAGCTAAAATGGTCTAACTATCCATTTTGGCTATGACTATGCCAAACATAAGGGCCTATTGTAGATCTATAGAGAGAGTTAGTGAATGAGGGGTACATCCCAGTATTACAAAGAAGCCATCAGATCTTATTTGGGTTTTGTATATGACACTCTACATGTTAAAAATGTCACCCCAAAAACCTGTGAGCTTGGGACTTGTCCAAAAAAGATGAACCAGAGTTCCATCACTGGCCTTATATTTATCACAGGTGGCAGAGATGGAGGGGAAAATCCTATTCAGTTTAGTTTTTGAGAAGTGTAGACGGTGGATGACTTTAAACTGAATTAGCTGAAGTCTTTCATTGATAGAACATGTTTTTATTCTCTCTAATGCATTTGACCATAACCCATTATCAATATCCTCTCCTGTGTCTTTATCCCAAGCTTCTTTAATGTGAAAAGAGGAGGAAAAGGGTAACAATCTGTGAGATCAAGCCTTTGGATGTGGGGGTTACAAATCAAAAGTCTACAAAACTCGTGTTTTGTTGGTTCTGACTCCTTTACAGAAGCTTTACGAAGCTTCTAATTTTAAGGTAAGCAGGGGAAAAATGGCTAGATGGAGGCACATAATTCTCCTTAAGTTGAGCGAAAGATGCAAAGGCGTTGTCAATATAAAGATCAACAATAGTAACAAGGCCCTTCTCTGACCAGTGTATAAACACTGAGTCCATCAGACCTGGCTTGAAGGAAGGGTTGTGACATATGGGAGCAGAGAAGGAAAGCTCAGGAAGATACAGTACACCCTTAATTTGTCTAAGTTTATTCATGGAGTTTGATAAAATAAAGTCTCCTTTAAGTTTTTTGATTTGTAAATTAAGTTTTGAAAGTAAAACTTCTCTGAGGGACGCTCTGTTACAGGCCCAGTAATAATGATGCAAAACAGACAGCTCAAAACCACCTTCAATTGTAGGCTTCTGTAGGTGTGCTTTAGAGATGTGCAGGGGCTTTTTGGCCTATACAAATGGTTAAATGATAGTCTAACGACTTAAAAAAGGTGGCTTTAAGATAAATGTGAACATTTTGAAAAAGATAAATAAATTAGGGAAATACAATCATCTTGATAATATTGACACACCCTATTAAAGAGAGAGGGACAGATTTCCATTTTTCTATCATGGGTTCAAGCTTTTCTATCAAATCACTATAATGAGATGTTTAAAGAGATGTTTGGGATTTTTCGTGATACTGATTCCTAAATCAATATCGGGCGGCATAGCTCAGTGGGTAGAGCGGTCGTCTGGCAATCAGAAGGTTACAGGTTCGATCCCCGGTCCTGCATACAGCATGTCGCCGTGTCCTTGAGCAAGAAACTGAACCCCCCCCTAACTGCTCCCCGAGCACCATATGTTGGCAGCTCACTGTTCCTGTACAATAGGTTGGGTCAAAAATGCAGAGAAATCCAAATTTTTCCCTGGGGGCGGCATAGCTCAGTGGGTAGAGCGGTCGTCTGGCAATCAGAAGGTTACAGGTTCGATTCCCGGTCCTGCATACAGCATGTCGAGGTGTCCTTGAGCAAGACACTGAACCCCTAACTGCTCCCCGAGCGCCATATTTTGGCAGCTCACTGCTCCTATACAATAGGTTGGGTCAAAAATGCAGAGAAATCCAAA
This sequence comes from Regalecus glesne, assembly GCA_900302585.1. Taxonomy (NCBI): domain Eukaryota; kingdom Metazoa; phylum Chordata; class Actinopteri; order Lampriformes; family Regalecidae; genus Regalecus; species Regalecus glesne. The sequence goes on along the minus strand of OMLC01066295.1, from coordinate 7,053 downwards.
TTTCCCCTTGTGGGACTGATAAGGGAATCATTATTATTATTATTATTATTATTATTTGAAGAGAATTATGAGCGACCTCAGTATCTCGTCCACCCACATCTCCTTCAGGCGCAGCACGGTGGTCCATGTGTT